>PVIY010050066.1:0-16390 GCA_004026745.1 Myrmecophaga tridactyla
CTGGAGCCACCTGAGGGAGACCCGTGGGCCTGGGGGTGGCTGGGCTCAGGAAGGAGGGGAAGGGTTTCCCTCCCACTGAGTTCACGCCCCCTGTGCTGCTGCCCGGCTGCGAAGCTCCCCACAGCCCCTCCTTTCGGGGTTGGGAGACTAAACAGTAACCACAAATAAAGCATGTTTTGGCGCTGACAGGCCCAGCCTCCCCGAAGGGTAAACCCAAGAGAATTCCCAGGCCCCAGGCCCGCCCTCCTCTCCTATGGTTCTCCTTCAGCCCCAGGGCTGCTGGCCCCTGCCAGCTACAGGGAACTCTGTGGGGAGCAGCCAGGGACCCCAAAGCGGACAGGTTCTCCACCTGCCCTTGGGGCAGGATGTCAGACACAGCAGAGCTGCCGGCTCCCTGTGTAAGTCTGGCCAGGCAGGTTTTGCCTCCAGGGCCTTGGCTCACCTCCTTGTGAAATGGGAAGAAGGGTGCCCACCACGGCAGGCCCCAGAGCCATCTTGGGGCGCGACCCCGGCAGGGAGGGAGAAGAGGCCTGTGGTGTGCAGGACGTGGCCAGCGGAGGGGCAGCCGGGGAGCCTGGGGCACCTACGGGCCCCACCCAAGTTCTTGGTGTTGCCGCAGCTCTCGCTAGGAGGGCTGCGCACAGGTCCATGCCGTAAACGTGCCGGTTTGGGTGGTGGTTTGTTTTGTTTCACTATTTTTTATTGTAAAATATATATACAAAGCAAAAAAAGAAAAAAGCAATAATTTTCAAAGCACACCTCAACAAGTAGTTACAGAACAGATCCCAGAGTTTGTCATGGGCTGCATTCCACCATCTTAGATCCTTCCTTCCAGCTGCTCCCAAACATGGGAGGTGGAAGGAATATTGATATAGTGAGCAGCAGTCATACCTGTTTGTTAAATCCTGCTTTCTCTCGTACACCTCCTCCTTCTCCTTTGATCCTTCTTCCAGTCTGTAGGGATCTTTGGGCAATGCCTGTTCTGGCTTTTTCATGTCGAGAAGGGGTGTCCACACTGAAGGACAGGGGGATGCCATTAATTGATAATCCTGGAGAGGCTGGTCCCTCTGGGTTTCAGGATTTCTCTGACTTGGAGACCCTCAGGGAATTATGGATTCCAGAGGAGAAAATTTGGTGCGTGAAATCTTTATAGGTTCTCAGTTCAAGCCCTAAGAGTCAACAGCAGTGATGTTTGTTGGGGCTTAGCAAACCATGGCAAGAGCACTGTCTAACTGAAGATGGCATAAGAGCAGCCTCTTGCCACCATTTGATCTCTCTTGGCCACTGAAGCCTTGTTTTATTACACTTTCTTTTCCCCTTTTGGTCCAGAAGGAGTTGTTGATCCCACGTTGCCGGGGCCAGACTCATCCCCAGGAGTCACGCCCCACGTGGTCACGGAGATTTCCAGCTTGGTGGAAAGACTTCAGTCACCTCTTGCTGGGGAAGGCAGCTAACCCCTGGCACTCACCTCAAACCCCAGCCAAGCCTGAGGAGCTCTGCTGGGGTCTGGGGGGCCTGCCAGGTGGGGGCCTGGGATCCCCTTTGCCAAGGTGCAGGTGGAGATTGTGAAGGCGAGATCCCACTCCCCCTTGTCCCTGCGGGGGCCTGTAGGCCTCTCTCCTCTGCTGGCCTCCTGGGGACCTCAGCAGGGGGCATTTGGGGTCTTAGACCCTGGCAGGAGCGGGACCCTGTCCCCTCACCTCTTCAGGGACTGCCGCTTCCTGCCGCTTCTGACGTGTGATCTTGGGTGAGTTACTGTCCCTGGGCCTCCTTTGGCTGGAGGGTCAAAGGGGGCAGGGACACTCACCTTGGGGGCTGACCAGTCCCCACCCCACCATGGCGCCCAGCCCTCTACCTGGCACAGGGCACACCTGGGCATGGCTCCCCTGCCCTCCTCCCTTCCCAAGGGCCATTTCCTGGCCCCCAATCACGCGTGCGCTGGCTCCTCCAACCCCTGCCACCCCTCTCGGCCTTCCCCACCCTCTCTCTGCCCTTCCAGCTCTGAGGAGCTCAAAATAAAGCTGTCCTTTCTCGGGTTTCTAAAGATACCACAGTTGCAGTGCCAGCCACATGTTCCTCCACTTAATTATCTCTGCTTTTCTTGGTTAATTAGGCTCCAGTAATGATCTCCCTTCTGCCTTCCCAGGAAGAGCTGGCATCTGCTGGGCGGGGCACGGGAGCCCTTTGTCACTGCCGTCCTGTGCCAGGCCCAGGGTTGGCAGGCTGCCTCCTTTCTTTCGAGGTGGCGGCAGGAGGATTGGATGACAGGTTGCCGGGGAGGCCCTGCCCTTTCCCGCCCCGCTAGGCCTCTGCTGGGATCATTGCCTCCCCTCCTTTCTGTACCTGGGACGGTGGTCCCAAGGCCCTGCCTCTTCTCCTGCCCAGAGACCCGCAGGTGCCAGTAGGTGCTAGAAGGGGGGCTCCACAGGCCTCTGTAGAGGGGGTTTCAGGTTGCAGCATTCTAGAATACCTCACAGCTTCCCCAGCTGGGATCTATCTCTCAAGCCAGCGGGAATAAGCAAGGCCTTGCTCTGGGCTGAACTGAGGCCGGATACTGTGTGCTGAGCAGAAGCTGTCGTGGGCTGATAGATGTGCCTTGGAGAGGGTGGGGGTCGGGACACTCAGCCCCGGGGGTCTGCTGTGGACGCTTTCCACCCGTGGGGGAGGGGTCTGCTGACCATGCTGCCCCCATCCGCCCCGAGCCCTTGGGATCTGGAGGAGAGTCAGGGAGAGGCCCCAGCAGGGCCCTGGGGGAACAGGGGGGCTCCCTGGTCTGTGAGCAGCTCCTGAGCATCTGGTGCCTCAGATGCTGGTGAGAACACAGAGAGGAGATAGACCAGGAGCCAAGTACAGGGTGGTTTTGGTTTGTGTCCTGCGGGGAAGCAGCTGGGGGTCGTGTCTGTTCTGAGTTCACGTCTGAAGGTGGCAGGGAACCACATTGCAGGCAGAGGGAACGGCAGCTGCAAAGACCCCAGGGGCGTATGCCAGGGTGTCAGCGGGAGGTGGTGAGAGATGGGGTGGAAAGAGGGAAAACCCCTTGTGCCTGGCCTGGTAGGGACTTCAACTTTTGTTCTGGATGAGCCAGGAGCCTGTTGTTCAGGGTCTGGGCATAGGAGGGACAGGGTCCAGCGTGAGTTGTAAAGAAACCCCAGGGGGGACGAGGAGAGACCTCAGGGGGCCATGGTGATAATGTGGCAAGGCCAGGGGAGGGGGGGGCCCTGGACAAGGTCGGCAGCAGTTAGGGGTCAAGAGCTCGCCAGCCATAGGTAGATCCTGTGACTGGAGGACATGGGCGTGGAAGGAGGAGAAGAGTCTGGTCTGACTTCACGGGCCTGGCCAAGCTCCCGGAAGGACGGCGGTGCTGTTACCTGAGTCAGGAAAACTCCCGAGGAGCCGCTGGGGGCGGGGGGAGGGGGCTGTCCGGCGCTCAGGCTGTGACGTTGAGTCTGGGGTGACTTCTTACTCATCCCGCGGCGGTCGGATGCCCACGTGTGGGGGAGAGGTCTGGGCTTGAGGTCTAATTTGAGGAATCATGAGCCTGAAACTGGTATTTAAAGGCGTGAAGGAGGATGCAGTCATCTGGGAGTGAGTCAGGTTCTGGGGCGGATGGGGCCGGAGAAGCTGGTGGGGTGGAGGGTGGGGGGAGGGAGGAGTGGAGGGGGTCACCACACCCCATCGTCCGGAGACTCCCTGAGCATCTTGCAGGGAGGGCCCTTGGGTCCTGGCTCATACTGAAGCTGCTGTTGTGATGCAGGGGCCAAGTCTGTGCCTCCGTATTGAGAAACAGCCCCTTGTGTAGGAATAAGCCCCTTATTTCATGTCCCCAGATGCTACACAAGAGGGGGCAGGAAAAGAAGATATGTCCCTGTCCATGACATAGAGGGGAGCCCTAAATCTCCATGCTTTGTCCTACAGTACTGAGCAGGTTCCCACAACCTCTTAGGGGCGCTGGGGAGTGACAAGGCAGGACAAGTACAACACTAGCGGGGCAGAAACCCAGAAAAATTGGTGCCAGCAGACAGGCTTGTATGCCAGGGGCAAGAAGATGGGTTTTGCCACAGGCACACCAGCGAGCCCTCAGAGAGTTCTTTTGGTTTGCATGCTGCGGGGAAGCGGCTGGGGGTCATGTCTGTCTGACTTCATGTCTGAAGGCAGGAGTGGTCAGCCTAAGCAAGGGAGTGGTCAGATCAGCTATTTAGAAAGATTGCAGGGCAGAGAATGGCTCCTGGAAGGCCAGATGAGAAGTTCTTGCCACTGGAAGATGAGGTAATGAGGCCAGAAACGGCACGCTGGGCTGGGCCTAGGAGACGTTTGTCAGGGAAAGTGGCCCAGTGCAGTGCCGCACTGGATTGGTGGATGGAGACCGTGGGAGAGCAAGGGGTCTGCATTAGTTTCGTGCTGCTGCTATAACAAGTTACCCGAAACCAGTGGCTTAAAACAATGCGAACGTATTACCCTACCGTTCCAGAGGTCAGAGGGCTGAAATTGGTCTGACGGGGCTAAAATCAAGGTGTCTGCACAGCCAGTACCTCCTGGAGGCTCTACTGGAGAATCTGTTTTCCATGCTTTTTCCAGCTTGTGGAGGCCGCCTGCATTTTTTTTTTTTAGCTCATGGCCCCTTCCTCCATCTTCAAAGTGTGTCTCTCCAACTTCTGGTTCCATTGTTCCATCTCCTTCCACTTTCAATGTTCTTGCCTCCCTCTTACGAGTATCCTTGTGATTGAATACTTTGGGGTCCTCTTAGGAAATCCAGAATAATCTCTCCGTCCCAACAGCCTGACCTTAATGGCATCAGCAAAGCCCCTCTTGCTGTAGAAGATAATATATTCACAGGGGCCCGGGGGTTAGGACGTGGGCACTTTGGGGGGGCCGTGACTCAGCCAACCGCAGCATCAGAGGTGACCAAGGTCTCTCTCCTGGGAGAGCAGTGCCAGTGACCCCCAAAAACCTCGGGGACGAGGGACCGGTTTGAGGGAGCTCTGTGGGGGAGGCCAGGAGACATGCAGAGTCAAAGGTGCCCTGGGAGGCCATTGGAAATGAAGGCTGGTGGTGGGTCCTGTTGCAGGTGCAGAGAGAGGGAGGGAGACGGAGCCCTTGGGAATTCCAGCCCAGATGGGGGTAGGAGAGGGATACACTTTTCCTTCCGCCGTGTGTGAAGACAGGGTCAAAAATGAGCAGCCACCCCTGCTTGGGATATCCTCCTGCTATCCGCCCAGCCAGGATAGAGAGAGGTGGTATTGCAGGGCAGTTAGAAGTCTGGGGTAGGCTGCTCACCTCTGTGTGCCTCGGTTTCCTCTCTGTAGATGGAGGTAATCACGGGACCAGCCTCATAGGGTTGTAGGAAAGGTTGAGAGAATGAACCTGTGTAAGGAGCAAAGAACACTGTTGGGCCCTCAAGAGCTGTTTCTCTAATTAGCAATTATTTATGGAGCAGCTCCATATGCTGGGCATTTTTCCAGGTGCCCAGGCTGTAATCACTACAAGTGAAAGCAGACAAAAGTCTCAGCCCACCGAGAGTGTCCCTCCTGCGGTTAGAGGTCCCATTGGCTGCTGTTTCTGTCATTGCGTGGAGATTTGGAAGCTCACGTCCTCCAAGCAGTACGGCAGCGCATGCATCCTCTCTGCCCTAGCCTGTGCCGGAACTGCCCGAATCTGTTTCCCGAGAGAGTTGCCTGCTCGTTGGACTGGGCACGGCCTTCTATGACAGGCAGTCATGGCCAGAGTTCAGCCTAGACCTTAGCCAGCCTTGGGTCAGTGCCACCCCCGTCCGGTCAGCTGTGCAGCTGTGGCCACCGGGAAGGGGAGGGGAGGGGAGAGGAAAGGAAGTGGTTTTCCTTGGGAAGGGCTGTGGGTGTGGCTGGTCCTGGAAGGGCCCCCACAGAAAGCCTGGCTCTTGCTGGGCCCAGCCTGGCATGCAGGTCAGAGCTGTAGGGCTGGCAAGAGAGCAAGTAGGCCTTTTCGTTCTCAGAAAGAAGGTGTCAGAGAGCCCTCGGTCTGAGTCTCAGCATCATCAGTTGCAGACCGTATGGTCTTGGACAGTCGCTTTAACTTCTCTGAGCCCCAGTTCCCTCCTCTGTAAAATGGGGATTGTAGTCCCTGGAGATCAGGCTTGTCATGGGTAAAGGGCATCCTTGTGTCATGTGCCAGGCACGGTCTCCGCTGGGCACATTAGAAGCAGACATGAGATCTGCAGCTGAGCTTTGCAGTCTGTGTCTTTGGCAGTCAAGAGAGCAGTGAGAAGGCCTGGAAGCCCCAGTGGGGGAGGCCACTGCCCCAGAGCTTCCTGCCAGCCTGGGGAAAACAGTCAGCCATTGTTTTCCAGCCCCTTGTGGGCAGCCGGTGGCCTGGTGGTCAGACAAAAGGGCTCCAGGGTGGGGGCCCAGAGCACCTGCCTGGCAGGTCATGGGCCACCTGTCGGCCCGAGTCTGTGGAGCAAAGGTGGATTGATGGGGGTGTAAAGCCCGGCTCGAGGAGGCAGCTGTCGGGGAGGGAGAGGATTTGCCGCCTTCCCTTCCTTTACCTCCCCTTCGCTTCCCTCTCTCTCCAGTAGACCGCAGGACCCTGAGCCCAACTGGCTTTGGCTGCCGGCTCGTGACCTGCCCTCGCTGTTGAGCCATGTGTGCACGCGACTGCTTGCTTGCGTGTTTTACTTTTTTTTTTTTTTTGGAATAATTTTCAACTCACAGAAAGTTGCAAAAATAGTACAGAGAATTCCCAAGTGCCCTTTCACCCGGGTCAGATGTCTGCGTTCTACATAACACGTCTGTGTGTCAAAACTAAGAAATTCACATGGATACAGTATCATTAACTAAACCAGAGACTCTGAGCTTCGGTTCACACGTCCACACATGTCACGTCCACACATGTCCTTTGTGTGTTGCAGGATCGAATCCAGGAGACCACATTGCATTTAGTATTCAGATATTTCTGTTCTTGCATTTGCATTCCCTCCTGTTTGTACGAAATACTATAGTACTTCTTACAGAAAGCCCACAAACCCAGCACTCATCTAAGCGTTGGAGCAGCCCCAGTAACGTCCCCCCAACTTGAGCCCATCCTCACGTGCCCCCTCCCTCCCAGGACACCCTGAAGTTCATACTGGTCTTCTCTGGGTGGTTTTCCCCCACCTTTATTTGGAAAACTTTCAATGATCCAGAAAAAAATGAGAATAATGTGACTGCCTGAATATCCTTTCCCTAAATTTAATAATTCTTAACATTTTGTCCTCTTCCTTTCCCTCTCCCTCTCCCTCCTCCTCCCTCCATCCATTTGAAGTAATTTGCAGATATTTTGACTCGCCACTAAATATTTCAACATGCATCTTTTCTAAAAGCAGTGCTTTTGAAGAACACATCCTTTACAGATCTACGATATTATCTTCTAAGGTATCTTCTGAGAGCATATCTTTTACAGATCTGCAATATTTTCATCACACTTCTCAAATTAATAATAACCTCATTTCATCTGATATACATTCTGATATACAGTTCACATTCCCCAAAATGCCCCTTCTAGCTGTTCTCTCCCGTGATATATATAAACCGCAGATTGATTTTTTTACTTGAGCTTATCACATATGGTGTTGGCCTAAACAAAAATTGTCTCATTTTATATAGAGCATTGTGTTATACCCAGAAATCATCTGGGACTTGGTTTTTTCACTTGACGTTTTGTAACATAATGTTGAAATGGTGTAGTTATAGCCCATTTGCTTTCACTGCTCTTAGGTGATTCTGTTGGGTGACTATTCCACAATTGATTTATCCATTCTCCTGTCGCGGGGCATTTGAGTTGCTTCCATGGTTTTGCTAATACCACTCTTGAGCATATTTCCTGCTGCTCAGGTATGAAAGTTTCTCTTGGGTATAAGGGAAAACTTTCCTAGCGCTAAATTGAACTTTTGCTTGTTTTCCCACTTTCTCTGTGCATATTTACGTAGCAAGCATTACTCGCATCCACCCACTCCCATTTGCACATAACCCCACACAACAGTTCATGCATTCATTTGTCATAGATACACAGTGACGTTCAGGGATGCACGGCTTACATATTTTAATTACCCGCCACTTTGCCCAGACTCACACCAAGACACCAGCCTCCCGTGTGCATGCACACGCTCACACACACACACACACACATATTCCAGCTCTTGGGTCAAGGTAGTGGGACAGGGCAGTGCTGTCTACCCCCACTGCTCAGGGACTGGCTCCACTTATCCCCCCATAGCCACCCACCCTGGCGTCTCTTGATCGGTGCCCTTTTCCTACTAGCGGGTAAAGGCGTGTTTGCTGATCGGCCTCCCAACTGGACTTTGAATTCGATGTTCCTCTTTGAATCCCCAGCTCCCAACATAGCAAAGCCTGCCATATGGTTGGCATTCAGTGAGTGTTGACCAAATGAGCAGGAGTTCAGGCTTTCGGTTTTCCACTCTCCAGCTGTGTGACCTTGGACAAATCACCAACTGCTTTGTGCCTTATTTTCTTCATCTCTCCAATGGAGTGGGCATCCCCTCCCAATGGTGTGGGAATGCCTGGTGTGGGTGTACCTGAATGCCCAGTGTGTGTGCCTCTGAGTGCCTGCCACACTCAACCTCTCTGTAAACTTTATGGTGCCAAGCAAAAGTGAGGGCAGCAGTGCCGGTCGCCCCAGGCCCTGGGCTTGCCCAGGGACTGAATGTCCCGTGGGCGGCAGAGATGCCCCAGTGCCACCTGCCCCATCAGGCCCATCGAGCCAGAGCAGCCCTGGGTGCTCTGATGTGCAGAGGACAGTGAGGCCCGCGGTGACAACACCCATCTGAATTGAGCTGACTTTCCCATGGCGGGCACCACTGCCTGTCCGGTGCCTTGTCCAGGGCCTCACATTCATCGTCCAGATCCTTGCTCTGGCCGGGCAGTGTAGACGTGCTGTGCCCTCTTACAGGGTAGGAAACTGAGGCTCCAAAATCAGAACTGGCGGTTGCACCTCTCTTCTTTGCTGCCTCCCAGGAAGGGGGGTGGCCTGAGCTCACCAGGCAGACGCAGAGCGGAATGAGAACCCAGGCGTCGTGTCTGAGGTGTCCCACCAGCCCTCCAGCCATGCCAGGCCCTGACCTGAGTCCTTTATGGATTTGTCCTCACTTGTCTTCACCCCGGGGTAGCTGGCTGTCATGGACACTAACCCAGGATGGCTTTGAGCATGGCAGGAGAAGCCAGGTCTGCCCACCTAGCCTCACCCCTGGTCTTCCCCGAGCAGGAGACCTGGCTGACCCGGTCCTCGCTGATGCGTCACCCTCTCCTGCCTCTTTGGAACTGGGCTGAGATATGATCATCCTGGGCCTGGCCCCGCAAAGTTGGGGTGCCGGGGCTGAAATAAGCTCACTGGTGTCCCTTTCCATTGGCGCCCCAGCCCCCAGGTGGGTAATGTCCCTGGGAAAAGTGTACACTGCCATTTGTGTTACATAGCCCTGGCCCACAGCACCTATCAGATGGGAGATGTGTAGGTCGCCCCACCCCCAGCAGCCTCCTCTTCCCTCCCCCGCGGTAACTTTGGATTTGGGTGTTGGGTGGGTCTGGGACTGGAGAAGTTCAAAAGGTGCCCAAAAGGACCAGCCACAGACAGCCTGGCTCTTGGAGACCCTGGTTGTAGTTCAGTGAGCTGAGTCCCACTTCCGGAGGGTCCCCTTTGTAAAGCAGATCAGGCCCGGGGGGATCCCCCTGGGCCCTGGCAGAAAAGCGCAGGCTTCGGGAGCCCGGGCCTGGGGAGGGCCTGCCTGCTCTGTGAAAGGAGACCATGGAATTCCTGCCACACCTGCACACGAAGGGTTAAGTACCTTCCAGTCCTGGCAGAGACCCCTGTGCCAGGAAGGGCGGTGGTGTGCAGGCTTGCCGAGCCGGGCGTCCGCCACTGGCCCTCTCTTGAGAATGGTCCCTGCACCCCCCCCCCAGGAGACCCCCTTTCCCACCAAGGTGGGGACACCCCGATGGATATTCACACTTTGATCTCCTGAGGGCCAGGCACCCCCGGGTCTGCTTTATACCTGGATCTCCCAGAAATGCCACGAGAGGAGAAGGGGGGAGTAGTGACTCACCCCTAAAATAGGGGGTGTGGGCCCTCCTCTCTCACAGCCCTTGCATTGCTGATGGCAGCCTCGGTGTGCCATTTAGGATCATAATTATCAAATGAAGTCATTAGTTGGGGTGTAAGGCTAGGCAGAGAAAAGACCTCCAGAGGCCAAAGCCGGCTCTGGATTCCTGTACATTGCTCCAGGGGAGAGATGGGGTCCCCCAGGTACCACCCCGTGCCAGTCTGTGTAAAATCTCATACATGGCATGGCTGTGACAATGTACTTGCTGGACTTCCAGGCAAGATTCACATAACCCCCAGGTTAACAGGCTAAGAAGTGACAAGATTAGAGCTGTTGAAGCAGACGGTCCCTGGAATTGTGAGAGAGGAGAACAAAGAAGGGGGGTCAGCAGGAAGAGGCTGGAGAAATGCCAGCAGGATGGGGGCAGGCCAGGGAGGGGGTCCCAGCCCAGGGCCCCGCAGTAGCACCTCCCTGCTATGCTTTCTGGACGGCACTGGGGGTCCACCCTGTGCCATCAAGAAAAAAGGCCCAGCTGTCTTCTGTGTATTGTGCTTGATAGAAAAGGGATACCAGATGCATTCTAGAAAAACGTTGCATTCAAAATAGGGACTTCAGTTATCTGGGGGAAAAGTCACTTATGTAAATCTGGGATTAAGATCAAGATCGCCTTGCCTTGCTATCCCCTGGCCCTGGGGGCCCCCTTCCTCCCCCACCGCGTACAGGTACGTTGGGGATACCCACACCCCCATTGAGCCCTAACTATGAGTTTCCAAAAGGAGAACATCCTGCAATATTCGCAGCCATCGGTATCCTTTGCAAGCAGTGTCACTCGGGAACACGTGTCCGTAGCAGTGATGACCATCCCTTACACCGAGCCAGGCCCTGACCTGAGTCCTTCGTGTGTTTGTCCGCACTTATCCGCACGGCAGCCCTCGGTGGTATTTACTGTCATTGTCGCCCTTTTACGAAGAAGGACATCGAGGTCACAGAGGATAAGGGTCTCACCCAAGGCACAAGCTCATGACAGAGCCAGGATTTGAGCCCAGATAGTTGGACTCAGGACCCTGGGGTTGTGCTTCGGTCTTGGGGAGACTGGGGTGGGTGGTTTATGGCTTCCCCCCGCCGAGGGCCCCCGTGATGGTGGCCACTCCCCCGCCCCCACCTCGCTTCACCTCAGCAGCTCTCTCAAATGGTTTCCTGATCCTTGTCTTGCGCGTGGAGACCAGGCTCGGAGGCCCGGGCTTGCTGAGAGCTCTCCTTGCTGGCGGGCAGGCCCGGCCACCACTGCCCAGGTGGCGAGTGTTTGGCGGTGGCGGCAGGAGCCTGGCCTTGTCCGGGAAGGAGAGCTTGTGGTCTGCCCAGCTTGCCCACTTGGCTCGGCCATCCGGGGTAGCAGGGAGCACGGGCCTCCGCGCCAGGCTAGCGGGCCATGCGGGCAGGGCCAGGGGCCACGGCAGGAGAGATGGCCCCGCCACGCCCCTGCAGGCCCCACTGAGCCTCCAGTGAGAGCAGCACCCCCGCCCCTTCCTGCGGGCTGTGCTCCTGCACGGGGCAGGCCCCGTGTGGCTGGCGCACAGACACAAGCCCTAGGACACAGGACACAGGTGGGGCCCCTTTACCTGGGGTTTGGCTTCCCTCCCAGAAAGTGGGGCTCTCCTTAGCCCATGCAGCCCGAGAGCTGCCTCCAGTGCCCTCTGGACACCCAGACAGACGGAGGCTGTTCCCCCTCCCACCCAGAGCCCACCTGGCCCGAGGTGGGACTTGTGCGAGAATGCAGGTTCCTGTTGGATTTAGAACCCATTTCATCCAAAAATGCATCCTTTAAGAAGAGGCTATAAAGAAATAAGCTTCACTGCAATTCAGTAAAGACAAAGTGGTGGGGAGAAGCTGCCAAGAAGCGCAGTGGCCTCTCCAGAAGGGCCCGCGGCAGGGTGCGGTGGGGCATCGCTGGTCTTGGTTTGACCGACGAAGGCACCTCCCCCCACCACTCCGGGGGGTTTGGGACTTTCTCCCAGGGGCCCTCGTGGCAGCCTGGGCCCCACTTTCTGCATCTTTAACTGCCCCCACCGCTCCCAGCTTTCTGTCCGGGGCCCCTGTGCATTTCCTGCTGGTGGCACCGTGACGTTCAGTCTGCCCGTCAGCTGCAGCCCGATCTGGGGGTCTCTCCCATCTCCTTGGAAGGAAGGGAAAGTTTCCCACCCACCAGGGCGTGCCGCGGGGTCGCAGGAGGCTGGGGCTGTGTGTCTCTCACTCACCCCGCACAGCCCCGGGAGCTCAGGGCGATGGGCCCCCAGGGGCAGGCAGGGCCTCCGGACGCATCCCTCACCCCGTCCTGGGTCAGGGTCCCTCCGGGCATCGCCGCAGCCTCCGGCCCTCCACTTGGGAGCCCCCAGCCGTGTGCTTTGCCACACGCTCTCTGTACCTGACCTAACCACCCCAGGGCTCGGCACAGCACCCACAGGGACAGTAGCTCCCAGGGTGACGGCCACAGCCGTATATGTGATGGAGCCAGGCCAGGTTTCTGACACCCGAGTCCCGTGCCTTTCTGGCAGCCCTGCCCTTCATCCCTCTCCACCCACGGGGCCGGGGGTGCACTTGTGAGCTGGGTATACCCTGCAGGCACGCCCAGGTGCACACAGATGGCCACGCGCGGTGACTGCAGTTTGGGGGCTGCGTCTTTGAAATGCCTGCCCACTTCTTTGCCCTCTAGCCGGCTTTGCTGGGCACCAGCTTTGACTGTCCTGGGCACGGTGAGGGGACTAGAGAAGACAGAGATGTGGAACTGTGGGCTGTTAGAGCAAGGAGTTTAGAGGGCAACGCCTTTTCACAGACGGGGCAGTTGTGACTTCAGGACACCTCGGAGCTCCTGGGAGAGCCCCTTAACCTCTCAGAGCCCCGTGTCCTTGGCTGGAGTGAGAGGTACCCATGTTTTTGTTGGGAAAGCTGCCGGCGTTTAATCCACGCTGTCCTTTCCCTGTCCTGCTGCCATCCCTGCTGAGAGTCCTGGCCTCAAGGGACCCTGGTGGTCAGGGAGTAAATGGGAAGTGGCTGCCGTCCTCCTTGGACCTGGAACTTTGTCGGAGTTCCCTGCTTGGGAGCTGGAGAAGGGCAGGTCGAGTCTCACGTCTGGAGTCCTGACGACCATCTGGAAGGGCTGGGTGTGGAGCCGTGGTGTGGGGCAGGGAGGGGGACATGGCCTGGCATGCGGCATGTGTGGTGTCCCCAGGGCACCGGTGGGCCACTGGGCCTTGGTTGGGGATAGGCAAGACTTGGAATCTTTGTGGGGGGCAGGTCCAGATTCCTGGGTCAGGGGTGCAGGCATGAATGGGGCAGACAAGGGACAGCCGGCGAGTGGAGGGCCCAGGGTGGGTGGGGGTTAAGGAGCACATGGACATCGGAGAGTCAGGCTGGGCAGGTGCCCCTGGCTTGGGGCAGCGCGGGAAGCTCTGTGCCCTGTGGGGCTAGTCCCCAGGCATCACCCCCCAGACTGGGACCTGGGGCTGCTGCCTGGTGCTGTGGGCTTGGGAACGGCTGGCTGCCCAGCCACGGGTCTCCTGTGCCCGCTGGGTCAGCAGGTTTCCTGGGCGGAGGCCATTCTGTGAGTTGGTCTCTTACACCCATACCTGCTTAGATTTTCCAGGATGAGGATGGCAGTTGTTTTTCTCCAAAGACCCTTTCTGTTTCCTGCCCCCCATCTCTGAGGCCCGGGCTCCCGGTCTACTTCCAGCTCCACCCCCACCCACACCATCCCAGAGGCCCAGCCGGTGGGGCCAAGCTGCACCTAGTCAGGAAGGGCTGCTGTTGGACGATACCAGCAGTGCTTCCTTGTACCCGCCCCCACCAGCCCTGCCAGCCCAGGGCCCAGGCCACTGCCTGGTTATGCCCCGGGAGCCCTCCTCCATCGTGCCCATCCCCTCAGCCCTCTCCCCAACCCCCAGGCCAGCCCAGGCCTTGTCTCGGGGGCCAACCTGGGCCCAGCAGTTCCCCTGGGCTAAGAAAGAGGGGTGAGGGAGCCCCCCGGGCCCAGGCATGGGTAGGCTGGGGAGGGCTGCCCCTGACACCCAGCCTGGAGAATGTTCAGCCATGGGCCACGTCTTGCTGCCCACAGGCCTTGCTCCAGAGTTGCCGGGCACACCCTAACAGCCCTGGCTGGCACCTCCCCGGTACTGACCTGGGGTCAGTGCCCTGGCACGGGCCGGCCCTTCCACCTGGCTGTGTTTTCCCACCCCCTCTCCATTCAGCACAAACTCCCCCTGCCTTGGAGAGAAGCCTTTCCGCCCCCCTGGGGCCTCGCCAGACTTGCCCAGATGGAGTTGGGTTTCCCGGCTCACACCCCACGTCTCCATGTGTGTCCCCTGCTGCATTCTCGGTGGGCACCGTTACCGTGTGCCACCCGCTCCAGGCTGTGAGTTCCTGGGGGCAGGGAGGGACACAGCACCGCTTCTCAGGAGGCTCCGTGTCCAACGGGACCGGGCCTGGGGGAGCTGTTCAGAAAATGTGAGCTAGATGAATAGATGTCCGGGCAAACAACTAAGGCCAGAATCGGGTGGCTGGTAGGGGCAGGGGCCTGCGTGGCTGCCCCACGGAGGAAGGAGCAGATGCCGGCCGGGGCTGAGCCGATTCACAGCCCCTTGTCTTCCTCTTGCAGATGAAGATGACGCCAACAGGCTGGGGGAGAAGGTGATCCTCCGGGAGCAAGTGAAGGAGCTCTTCAATGAGAAATACGGTCAGTGTCCTGGGGCGGCGGCTGTGGGGCCAGCCGAACCTGGTAGTCTGGCCTCCGTTGCCCCAGCCGGCCCACCTGCTGCCCGGGAGCGGGGCTGTGCTGCC
Source organism: Myrmecophaga tridactyla (assembly GCA_004026745.1). Classification (NCBI taxonomy): domain Eukaryota; kingdom Metazoa; phylum Chordata; class Mammalia; order Pilosa; family Myrmecophagidae; genus Myrmecophaga; species Myrmecophaga tridactyla. The sequence continues at coordinate 14,894 of PVIY010050066.1, forward strand.
CACGGCGGATGGGGGCTGCTTCCTCATTCGCCCCCCTGCCCACATCTGAGAAAGGGGAAATCTCGGCTGTGGTGAGCAAAAGGCTGCAACAGTGGTCAGCCCTTTTGCTCCTGCAGAACTGGGCCGTGGCGGAGGCCAGGGCCGCTGACCAGGTATCTTTCAGGCAGACTCTCCTCTATCAGGGTCTCGGAACTAGAGAGGGAGAAGGACATGAACTAGAGGGACCCTGTGAGATGCTCCATGCTGGGCTGCAGGCATCCAGGCTGCTGGGGCAGGAGCTGAGGTGGAACAAATGATGATGCGGTTACGATTTACTAAGTGCTTCCTAGATTATCAAGTGCCAGGCTGTACACTGGGCGCCCATGTACATTACATTTTATTTGTAATGAATTTGGTATTCTCTCCATTTTGCAGTGTAGCAGAGGAGACAGACAATAAGCAAATAAACAAGAATATATCCAGAGAGTAATAAAAGAAAATGCAGCAGTGTGACAGGAGCCCCAGGTGGGAAGGCGAGGCCTTCTTAGAAGAAAGGGATGGATATTTCAGCTGAGACTTGAATGTCAAGAGCAGACAAACATTAGGGGGAAAGCTTTCCAGGTGGGGGGACCGGCAAGCACAAAAACCTGGGGTGGGAGCAAGCTGGTGGCTGGGGACCAGCAGGAAGGCAGAGAAGCAGGAGTGGGGGCTAGTGGGGCTGGGGGACAGGCCGTGGCGAGGACTTAGGGTTTCATTTTAAGACTAAGGGGAAGCTACTGGTGGTTTGCTGTTATCATCTGTTTTACTTTTTACTTTGGAATTAATTTTCAAACAAAAGTGTAGAGCATGACACCAGTGTAACCCAAACCCAGCTTCTATAATTACCAACATTTTGCCAATCTTATTTCTTCTATTTTCACTTGCATATTTTTTCTTAGTGTTTTAAAACAGATCAAAGTGTCATATAATTTCATCCATCTAAAGAAGGACTTAAATTTTTTTTAAGCTAACCACAGTGGATCTTAAGCATGCATCCAAGCCCTCATTTGTCACTTCTAGGTGTGCACGCTTTCCAAATCATTGTGTCAGGCATGTGTGAATGTACCTGTATTGTCAGAATTGGGAATTACACTTTCAGTTTTGCTAACTGGATAGATGTAAAGGGTGTGTGTGCTGAGGTGAAAGCTCTCTCTGGGATGTCGTGGGTGTACTGGGACTTGCCAGATTCCAGCCCTTTCTGCAGTGTTTCGCCTTGACCTGGGACATCTGCCCTTCTCTCTGACCCCTCTTACCCCCCACCATGTCCCCCCCAGGTGAGGCTCTGGGCCTGAACCGGCCTGTGCTGGTCCCTTACAAACTAATCCGGGACAGCCCAGATGCTGTCGAGGTCACGGGGCTGCCCGACGACATCCCCTTCCGGAACCCCAACACATATGACGTCCACCGGCTGGAGAAGATCCTGAAGGCCCGGGAGCACGTCCGCATGGTCGTCCTCAACCAGCTGCAGTGAGTGGCCCC
>PVIY010050067.1:0-16397 GCA_004026745.1 Myrmecophaga tridactyla
ACTGTTTCTTCCCATTGATAGTGATAATGGGCAAAGAGATTTCATTGTTGTCAACAAAGAAGCCTCAACAACGCCTTATCCTGGGTCCTCTGGAAAGCAGAGCCCAAGGCAATGACTAGGCAGCTATCAATTTATTTGGGATGCACAATACCAGAATGTGAGAGTGAACAAGGCAAGGGGCAATGTGATTCAGTGGAATGTAATGCCATGTCTTACCACACTGGCTACCATTTTAATCATGAGCTGGGGTGAGACACACTATGTTGCTTTACAAATGTGCTTATTTGGCATTTGGGACTTCTCCAGAAGATTCACAATGGCAACTGCACGTTGAAGCAGTTCATGGGAGGAAAAAAAAGCAGGAGGGTTTTATCTTCCTTTCTTATTGATGATGTTTTACCCTATGGGAAGCTGACACTACACATTTTTGGTAGCATCATCTGGCTTCCCAGTGTTTGCTCAGAATCCAGGCACCATGCCTCACAACTTTTTTGTTTTACCCAAGTCCAGAACTGGAGGGGCACCTGTGTGTGAATGAGAGCCTGGCCAAGGAAAACAGAAAGGTGCAAGAAATTGAGCAAATCTGAGATGATATATAAGGTTTTCTTATGGGTTATTTTTGTTGGAATGTTACTGGTTTTTACCAAAACAATCAATATGAGGTGTGCCTTCCTTTGAAATTCCTTTTGTAAACTATATTCTGAGGCTAAGAGTATCCATCAGTACAGAGTCCCTTCTGCTTGTAATTATATGCTGAGTAGCAATTCCAACATAAATGCAGTATTTGTCTTAACCTGCCTTTTTGCCTCTAGTCTTCCTACCATACATAATCCTCTCCCTGGACATTTGCAAGAGCAGAGGCAGCAGCTCTGCTTTTTATCGTCTACTCCAAGGATTTGGTTATTGGTTTACCGTTTTTGCCAAGTCAAGTCTTTTCTGGTATAAAATGGAATGTGAATGCTTTATAGCCTTGAGAAAGACATAAGATACCAGTGAGGTGTCACTTCCAAACATCCGTCCTTTCCAATGAGCCGTAAAACTCTTCTAGTCAGGTCTTCCCCCGCTCCTCCTTTTTTTAACAGAAAATTTCAGTGTAAACATTATTCCATCTTTATTTACTTATGAGGCTGGGTGGTTCCTAAATGTCAATGGTTTTATATGATTGATAGCATTACATATTGCAACATAGTTCCAATCTGATTGTAGAAGCCATTATGTTCAGTGTCTAATTTTTATGTAAAAATAGTTTGCACAGTTTTTGCAGCAATCTGCTGATGAGATATTTTCCATCTAATTGTTTCATGTATATAAGCATTGAGGATTGTCCAACTAAGACCTGGCAAGCAAAAAGAATTTTGTCTGTAATTCAATCTGTGACTACAATCTGCCCATTGCTTTTCCTGTGGACCAAGTAATCTCCTCTCCTCTTTAATAACTGAAATGCCTGACTGTGGTGATATTCATCTATCAATTTTTCTTCTCTACTTGGGACACTGAGAAGTGGGCTTCCTCTGACTTTTATGGGAATATTCCTAAAGCAGGAAAAATTTCTTATGTTGTAGAGCTAGATACAAAAATTTGCAAAACATCTCATGCTTTTGTTCCTTCCTTGTGTTCAATATGTGAATGATTTTTGGAAAAACAAAGTCCTGTGTCTTGTAGTGCAGTACTTTCTTGTGATATTTATTAGGTCCACTTGATTCCAAAATGAAGGAGGCCTGACTGGTGGTTACTATCCCATAAGTTCCTGTTTTCTATGGGGAAGGATATTCTGTGTCCCCGCATACAAGTGGTAGGTCTGTGGACCTAATTGCTACTCTTTGAATGGAAGGTGTACTCTGTACATAGAGACAAAGAGATGTAGTCTTGTTTAGGACTGTTTTAGGACTGTTTATTTAATAAATGAAAGAAACCCAATTCAGACTAGTTCAAACACAAAAAGGAATTGGGTGGCTCCTGTAACACAAGGGCCACAGGTAGAACTAGCTTTATCTAGAGATTTAAAAAATGATGTCAGAAGATCTCTCTCCTTTCATTTTTCTTGATCTCTAATTTATTTCTACCCCTTGGCACTTTCTTTGTTCATGATGATGGTTTTCAGGCACATTTTTCTCTTGTGACTCTGTGACAAACATGAATGGATCTAAGCTTTACCTTTGGGCATAGTTTTGTTTTAAGAAAAACCCTAGGTTTACGTTTAAATGAATAGATTAATTAGCCATTTTCAGGTTTCAGGATAATCTGAGAGTGGAAGTATTCCCTAAGAGAAATTGAAGATCAAGATGTTTTACCAGAAAAAGGAAAAACGGTGTCAGGAGGAAAAACGGTGTCAGGTTGGCAAAAATCGTGGTTGTCTACTAATGTGGGGGAAGGCATGAACCCCCAAGAGACCTCAGCTTTGAAAATTCACATGCCTAATTTTGTTAGCTATCAGGAAATGGAGCCAAGTTTCAGGGGCAATGTCACATTAACTAAGCCCAGAGATGCTGATCTGCAAACCCAGTGACGATTTATTAGCTCCCAATGAGAAGGCGGTTCAGGCAACCTCAACTGTCATTGTTGGAAGAGTAGCATATTTTGTCCCCTTAGGAGACTCAGTCATAAGAGGTCTGCTATAAAAGAATGGATCAGAACAAGAGGCGGTAATGTTATGGTAGCATCTGCCACAGGGACCAGACAACTGGGTTTCTCTAGGCTGGGGCAACATTGGCCCTGCCTGATATTTAGAGGGTCTCTGTGAATATCTTGGCGCTTTGGACTTTTCTCTTGGCCAGGATTTATCAAACTGTGCATGCCCCACCCCCACCCCAACCAAGTAGGTTAGAATCATCTGAGAGCTTGTTACAGTTCAGATTTCTGCTCTCACTCCAGACCTGCTGAATTGAAATTAATGAAATACATCTTTATTTTCAACCAGCTCTCATGATTTTTGCCTCTGTTGTGTAAGACGCACTCCTCTAAGCTAATCAAACCCCTTTGTTCACACAACCTTTATTCCAACAGAGTATAAGTGATTAGGTTTCTGCTTAATAAATTGTTAAGAAATTTGGCTTTGACTACCTGTTGTAGCTCTGAATTTAAGGTGTTTTTAGATTCAATTTAATTATAAAAGTCTGACTAGAAAGTAATAAAAAATAACTTGGTAGAAAATTTAGAAAGAATGGAAATATATAGGACTGAGTAAAACCGTTTGTAATTTCAATACTATTTACTATTGTTTTCTTTAATGTTCTTTAATGTTGTTGTTGTGGGTAGGTCCATACCTCATTTCTCCCACACAGGTATCTGTGTATATTGTATATATAATTTGATTCCTGCTTTCTTTACTTAATGTTAATTTAAGAACATTGCCCCAAATTGTTAATCTTCACTTACATGATATTACTGGCTACTCTCAAAATTTCCAATCCTAGATTTAGACAGTGATTTATCCCCACAGATGATATATATTATATGTAGTTCTTACAAGGGTAGAAGAAAAAAATGTAGTTTACTTTTAAATAAAGCAATTACAATCACATATGTATTTTACTAATAAAAAACAATTTTTCCTTTTCAGGAGAAAGGCTTTTAGTTATATTCCTAATAGGGAAATATTATAACAGAATCATAGAGATCATGGTCAGTGGTTATTTATCACATGATTGGTACACACATGTCTTAGTTTGCTATGGCTGCTATAACAAAATACCACAGACTGAGCAACTTAAAACAAGAGCAATTTATTGTCTTTGTTTTGGATTTTGGAAGCCTGAAATCAAGGTGTTGGCAGGGCCATGCTTCCTTTGCAGGCTGTAGGGTTCTGGCAGCAGCTTGTTGGCTGTCCCTTCATAACTCAATCTCTGTCTCTGTCACATGGCAGTCTTTTCTCTGTCTCTCTCCTGCTGACTGTATCCAAATTTCCTCACCTTTTAAGGACTCTAAGCATAATGAATTAGATACAAGCTAATCCAGTTTGGCCTCTTCTTAACTAATAATATCTTCAAAGCTTCTATTTCCCAATAGGATCACATTTAAAGGACCAGGGGTTAAGACTTGAACCTATCTTTTTGGGGGATGATATTCAATCTATAACAGTACATTTAACCTCCTGTTCTTGAAGTTAAAGTGGAAAAATCTAATTTGGTGTACTTTACACCAAATACACTAGCAAATATATTTTCTATAATGAATTTACTTAGCCTCAAGGTTACAAGTAAATAGTTCTTGGAAGACAACTATTAAATAAAATTCTGAATATTATGTAAAAGATCTTCTTTTTAGAAAACAGACTTTAGCAAAAAATCAACTTACAGCTTTTAAGATCTAGAATATGGATTTTATGGCTATTGAAGTCATATCAGACACCATCTAGAATATGGATTTTCTAGCTATTGAAGTCATATCAGACACCATCTAGAATATGGATTTTATAGCTATTGAAGTCATATCGGACACCATTTATTTGTTATTGCAGGTCTGCTTAGCCTAATCTATACCCTAGGCCTCAGATTTGCAGTCAGAGTCAGCGTATGCCATTTCCATGGATGAAAAACCCACGCTGCTGTGATTGTCGGCACAAGTTCAGGGGGCCACACACACAGCCCCTGTACCTGAGTGGACTGGACCATGGAGGTCTGCCTTTCCCTGTGCTGCCCAGAGGGGCCAGGTACCATGATCTGCAAGTTCAGGGGTTTTAATGCCTCAGTGACTGGGCTTTGACCAACAAGAGATGGAGGAAGAAGAGCCATCACAGACATTGCTTGCTTTTCTTCTTCCACACTGACAGACTGTTCCAAGAGTCCACAGTGCATACAGCCTATCTGTAGATGGTCTGAAAGACTGAGCAACCAGCGTTGTCCATGGTGAAGCTCCTGCCACTCCTGCTTCCTTTGGATTATAGCACTCCCCTTCCACCAAGTAGTAGACAATCTTTTGCCTCTCATTTTTCTGATAATTGATAAACTAGTGAATTTCTTTCTCAGAAACACTTGTACCAGCATTTTCTCTTCCTGATTTTTATTAAATACTGCCAAAGGCTTAAAACATAGAGTTTTGATTATAAGGTTTCCAACGCCTTTAAGCCATTTGGAGTTCATGATAATTTTTTTTTTTCTAGTAAGATTCTGAGGCTAGCTGTATTTTCCTTGTCTCTAAATTCTTGTAGGTGTTTGACCTTGGACACTTTATATATCACCAGCAATGTTATTTTCCAGGGTAGGTGAGAATCTCATATCACAAAAGAGTTGTTCTGGAAGGCCAGTTGCCTACCTTGGATTCCTCACCCTGCTTTTACAAATGCCATTACAAAATACTCTCAGCATTAAGCATCACCGAGTGTCTTCGTTTTCTAGCTGCTATGTGAAGCAACACACAATGGATTGGTTTAACAACAGGAATTTGTTGGTTCAGAGGCTAGGAAGCTTGCTTTCTTCCAGGATTGGTAGCGTTCTGGCTGGTAGGCTATCCCTGGGTTCCTTGGCTTTCCCATCACATGGTGATGTCCTCTTGTTTGTCTTCCAGATTCCACTGACTTCCAGCTTCTCACTCCTCCTGTGGCTTTCTCTCTATATGGCCCCAGTAATAGGATTAGGACCCATCCTGATTCATTTGGCCACATCTTAACTGAAAATAACATCTTCAAAATGTCCTATTTACAATGGCTTCACACCCACAAGAATGATTTTAAGATTATGAGCATGTTTTTTTTTCTCAGATACATGATTCAACCTATTGCATCCAACTTCTCCTCTTCGCCATCATGAGGGATGCCCATTTCGTCATGATAGTCGTATCCTCATCCATTGATGTCAGGTAAAGGTCATAGGTGTAGCTAAGGGAGTGCAAATAGTAAGGCATGTCCCCAGGTGTTTGTGGATTTGCCACAAGGATACCAGTAAGAGAAATTTTTCTTACAATTTTGCCCCAAATTTGCACTTTAGATTTATTAAAAATTTGATGTACAAATGAATTGTATTTTTTCCAGGCAAATTCTGGGTATATAGCTCAAACATTTACATTACATCCAGATGCATTTTATTTTCACTTTATCACTACTAAATTTAGTAGAAAAGCAATCGACTTAGGCTCTTCTTCCTTAATATTGTACGATCTGCTCCCTTTTTCCTATATCCCTCTTGCTTTGATGGTTTAGGTTGTCGTGATCTCAACCCTAGATTGAGCTATTGTCTCCTGACTGGTCTGCCTGCCAGTCTCACTAGCTTCCTATCTATGGGGCAAAATGCCAGCTCAACAGTCTTTCAAAATGGACAACTGGTCACATCACTCTTTTGCTTCAACCTTCCATATATCCCCTCTGGTTTCAGATGAAGTCCTGACTCCCCAGCGTGGCATACAAGGCCAGCTCACTTCTACATCTACAGCTTTCCATTTCATTGCTCAGCTAGTATGTTTTAGATGCTTCGGCCACACTTCATTTCGCAGTATTTTCCTAATAAGCCATACTTTTGTCTATGCTGTTCTTTACCTGCCTTACCTTCTTTCATCCCATTAACGTCTGTTATTCTTTCAAGAGCTAGGCCAAGCAGTTCTCCTCTGAGAAAATCTCTTAGGCTGCTTCTTACTAAGGCCAGTTAGCTATCAGGAAGGGCCTTCAATAGACCAGGATCTGGTCATTGTAGCTGCAGATTTAGAATCTCATATTTTGCCACTGCCCTCAATGATTATCAATATTCTCAGGATTAGTTGAAACTACTCAAATTCATAAAGACAAAGATCAAGCCCTACTGATAATTTTTCAATTTGATTTGTGATTTTAACTATAAGAGAGTGTGGTACTACAAATATATGCCGTGAAACTTGGATTCATTCCCACTTAGCTGGGCAAAATTGGGCAAATTACCAACCTTCTCTAAACTTCAGTGCATTTATATGTAAAATTCTGGAACTCATACTTTTTATTACTGAAGGGTGTGAAAAATTAATGTCCTTTTCTAGATTCTAGTCATTCACTTAGCACCTTCACAGTTTTTAACATGTTCATGTACCACCTGTCCTAAATAGTTTTCTTTAAATTAGTCAATTAAAAAACAAAACAAAACATTAGTTTTGTACAAAGTAATGAATTTTGTGAAATGTACCAGGGTTTGATGTACTAGCCATATACATTCATATATGCGTGTGTTTGTGTGTATTTCAAATACATATTTTATAAGTAAAGATGATTAGTTGCAAACAATAAAATTTGCTCTATCTAATTTAAGCCAAAAGAATTTGATTTAAAGATATCAGATAGCTCTCAAAATTTCTGGAAGACCAGAAAATCAGTCTTGGGTGTAAGCATATGGGAACAACATAGGTAGGGAGTACACAGCCAAGAGAAATACCCCAGCTATCTGAGACTATTGTAGCAGAAACACCATTGTTCCATGACAGCTGCCCAGAAAGACCTTCATCACATCACTTGTGTTAGAAAATCTGAACTCCCACTCTGTTTCCATATCACATTGCTCATTTCCAAGATGAAATTTTGTGACGATATGTCCATTTGAAAAACTTTAGGTTGCATACTTGCACCAAAGCTACAGGAGATTCTGGGGAATGTTGTTCGAGTTTTACCAACTCTATAGTAAAGGGAAGCTTAAACGAAGGTTAAAAAATGGGGGTTAAGTCAATATATACAATTCTGCCACACATATATATTTCTAAAACATGTTCGTTGGTATGTCACCTAAAATCTTCTTACATACGCAAAGTGGTACATATATCACACTTTGAAAAGAAATGAGTAAATGTATATGTGGGTGGTTGGTATGTAAAGCTCATGATAGGTGGTGATATTGATATAATTAATATTTTCACTTTAAATTACAGCATCTTTTCTGGGTAGTGTCAGAGGGTCATTTCCAAATTTCCCTTCTTATATTCATAATTGTAAATGATGTTATGGGGAGGTAGAATGGCATGGTGGTGAAGAGCTCAGAGTTTGGAGCCAGACTTCTGTGGTTCCAACCTTGGATTTGCCATTGACTGGCTGCTTAAACTTGGAAATTTTAATTAACTTCTCTGTGCCTCAGTTTACTCGACTGTACTATGAAGGTAACAGTCCCCCTCTCCTAGGGTTACTGTGAAGAGTTAATATTTGTAAAGCCTTTAAAACAGTGCTTAAAATAAGTGCTATATAAATGTTTGATATTAAAATCATAAACTAATAATGTCTATTTTCAAATAATATTGGTAGCAGTTTTTATTTCCTATCTACCACAGTTTATACAGATAATGCATGGTTACCAGTGTATTCACAGGGATTTTGTCTGGTCATTCATGAACAGGAGGCAACTTTTGTTTATATGGTTTGGCCCTCATAGATGTTGTATTTTTAAATATAAAATCCAAAACTGTTGTAGAAATGTCTCTACTCTCTTAGCCAGTGTTTTCTTTCTGCTTTTTTGTTTTGTGCCCTCCGATGACATGGTCTCAATGGAATAGCTCTACCAGTTTTTACCCCAGGGATTTAACCTTCATCGTACAGTGTTCTTTGTGCTACAGACCCAAGTATAAAACATGGAAATGTCTTTAACTGGCTTGATTGCATTGCCCATTGCTCATTTTCAAAATTTCTTTGCCTTGGAGTGAATTCTCACATGGCTATTGTTCTAGTTTGCTAGCTGCCAGAAAGCAAAATACCAGAAACAGAATGGCATTTAAAAAGGGGAATTTAATAAGTTGCTAGTTTACAGTTCTAAGGCCAAGAAAATGTCCCAATTAAAACAAGTCTATAGAAATGTCCAGTCAAAGGCATCCAGGGAAAGATACCTTGGTTCAAGAAGGCTGATAAAGTTCAGGGTATCTCTTTCAAGTAGACGGGCACATAGTAAACGCAGTCAGAGTTTCTCTCTCATCTGGAAAGGCACATGGTGAACATGGTCAGGGTTCCTTTCTCATCTGGAAGGGCACGTGGTAAACACGGCATCATCTGCTAGCTGCTTCTCCTGGCTTGCTGTTTCATGAAGCTCCCCAGGAGGCATTTTCCTTCTTCATCTCCAAAGGTCGCTGCTGATAGACTCTGCTTCTTGTGGCTACGTCATTCTGCTCTGCTCTCTCTGAATCTCCCATTCTCCAAAATGTTTTCTCTTTTATAGGACTCCAATAAACCAATCAAGACCCCTCCAAATGGGTGGAGACATGTCGTCACCTAATCCAGTTTAACAACCACTCTTGACTAAATCACATCATCCAGGGAGATGATCTGATCACAGTTTCAAACATACAGTATTGAATAGGGATTATTCTACCTTTATGAAATGGGATTTTGATTAAAACATGGTTTTTCTAGGGGGCATACTTCCTTTCAAACCAGCACAGCTATCCTATCATAAATTCACTTTATCCCTCTGAATCTATATGCCAGACTTTTTTCTGATTCAATTGATACAGACTTCATTGATGTCTCCTTGTTACTATGAATCACTATTATTGCTATTATACCTTACTGTTACAATACCCTTTTTAGAACCTTATTCAGTGTGCATTTGAAAGAGCCTTACCATTCAGAGTTCCTTAGACCTGAATAACCCAACATCTAAAGTTTCTTCCTACTCTGCCTACCCCTTTCTCCAACTCCACCGTCTCTGCTGTAAACCATGGCATCTGATGAACATCACATTTAAGATTCTTTACTACTTCTACTGGTCCTTAAGACTCCTTGAGAGGCAGTGCTAAGCTCAGTCAATGGTGTGTTGCCATTGTTTAGCACAGTGTCTGACACACAGATGTTCAGTAGCTATTAAACTAAATACTGCATCCAGATTCAGCCTAAAGCAGTATTAAGTGTTCACCTCAAGTAATGGCAGATAGCTTAAGCAAATATCACTCAATGAAACAAATAATTAAAAATCAATAAACAAAATATACTTCCCTCATTTTGTACCCTATGACTGGGTTTCATTTGAATATATTCTAGTTGCAAGTGAATATTGCTTTTCTTTCAAGTTTCTCAGCATGGACTTCTCATGTTAGTATCTTTACCTTTCAGTATTTTGCCTGAGACTTATTGATGTCTCCTTGTCAATATTAATTGCTATTATTGCTATTATATCCTTGTTAGGATACCCTTTTTAGAACCTGATTCAGTGTGGACTTGAAAGAGCCTTATATTCAGAATTCTTTAGACCTGAATAACCCAATATCTAAAGTTTCTTCCTACCTCATTTTCCATCCTACCATCTCTGCTGTAAACACATGGCTTCCACTCACTGCCCCAGTTGCATCTACTGATGACGGTTTGCTTCCTCATTTTTTTCTCATTTCATCATCGATTTTTGTTTTCTATGGGAGGATCTAGGAAAGGAATTTTAAATTTAACAGCCAAACTAGGTAAAATTCATTCTGTACTTCTTTGATGGGATCTGCCTTAAGAGTAGGTGTACACCACTGAAATCTCTCTTTCCATGTTATCTACAATTTCAAAAATAGAATTAATCTCTTATAACTGTTAAAGGCTGTGGGTTGTCTGTGTATGTATTATGTGGAGTGTGTATATATGTGTTTGTGTGTGTGTGCGGTGAGAGAGGGTAAAGCAAGAGAGAGGATCTCTAAGGCACTATATTAAAAGGAAAACCAAGGAGGCAGATACCATGGATTGTTCCTTTTAAAAAAAATATAAAAAGAAGTGCAGTTGTAGTAGAATGGAAAACACCAAGAAGACCACCTGAAAGGACAGATGGATCAGTACCAAAAGTAGGCCTGGCTAATTTCAAGTTTATTGAAGACCAGGCTTTGTGGAATTTTAAAGAAGAATGTAAGGAGCAATGACACTGATCCATGTTTTAAGCCCCTTTCCACACTGCTCCAACCCTGTATAGAGGAGCAAGCTTCCTATGAAATATTATCTATGTGAAAGAGGTCGGTTCTGTATAGAGGAAATTGGCTCAGAATTATTTTCAATTATCCAGAGTGATTAACATTCCCCAGAAGGAGCTTGAGGACACTGTCAGAATTAAAAATAACGTAGTGACAATTTTACAATGGAAAAAAAAATCGGTCACTTTTAAACTTTCTTCAGAGGAGTCAGGCTCTGTGAAAATTAAAAGTGACCCGATGAGGTTGCTAAACATTGCAAATTCCACTTTCATTTAGAAAAGGAATTGAAGTTTTTGAAATGTATTCCTTGCAAAAGTTACTGATGTACATTCCACTGGAGCACAAGATACAAGAAAACAAGTTCATTCTCTCTTTTCCTCCTTACATCCTTCCTCCTCTCTTGTCCATATTATATCCTCAGCAATCAGCACGTTGCCTAGTACACAGTTAATGCATAGGAAGTACATAGTAAATGAGTGACTGTTGAATGTATCTGTTATGCTCAGTTTAATTGCCTAGCACAGTTTTGAAATTGTAAGAACTGGTATGCATTTCATGGTCGTACATTTCAGAGATTTAAAAATTCTAACTGGCTGTGGTAACTCATGAATTTCTTAATGGTGTCATTGGGTAACTTGCCTGAAGGCAGGAAGAACCGCACAGAGGGTTAGGTTTTGGAAGAATAAGCATAATATGACTTGCGAAAGTAAATCATTCATGAGGAATTTCTAAAATTTACATTTCCGTATACAACTTTGAAAGGAGTTCTACAGGTTAAGTGAGGCTAATAATTTGCCCCCTAATTTTCCAGTTCCTCTTTGATCTGCTGACTCACAAATTTCATTTCTCATTGAAAGTTTACTGAAAAATGCGCTGTCAAGTAGAGTGCAGGGCTAAGTTCACCTATTTACTTGGCAGCATGAAGCTGGGAATAAGAATCAGGTCACTTAGGCACAGATCTGTATTTCTCTGTGTGGTAGATTGTAAAAATATCCACAATTCTTTCTCTCTTTTTCATACATTGACAATGTGACATTGTAAATCCAAAAGTCTATGTCCTAACCTCTTGAATGTGGTGTCATGTGGCTTGCTTTAGCTAATGGGACATTAGTAGACATGACTCTAGCACAGGCTTGAAAAATGCTTGCATGTTAGAGCAAGTCTTCTGCTGCTCTGAGACTCATAGCACTTCCTCTACGGAAGGTAGCCTAGACTAGCATACTGGATGATATAAAGATATGTGGCTTCGCTAACAGCCAGAGGAGCCTCTAACTTCCCACAGAAGAGACTCGTAGCTTCTCAATCACAGTTGCATGATTGAGCCAGTGTAAGAGCTGCAGAAGAAACACCAGGCTTTGCCCAGCCGAAATTGTGGGCTAAATAAACAGTAGTTTGAAACCACTAATTTGGAGTGGTTTGTTATGCAGCAGTAGCTATCTAATACACGGTGTCACTGCTGTGCATGAATTCTGCTCTTCCATGTGTTCCTCCTCTATCGTTCTAGAAGTTCCAAATAGATTCTGTAGATGTTCTCTGAGGTATAGTACTCTCGGCCACATGCTTCACCCTGCATTCCTCCTCCTAGTTTCAGGATCCTGTGCTGCCAATGTCTCTGGTAGATGTCACTGTCAAAAGGGTTAGCTCTGCAGCTGCTCCTATGGGAGACACCAGCCTTCCTGGTATTTACCAGAGATGCCCACACTGAAATGTGTGATTCAACTCATGCTAGGACCTCTACTGTGCCATAAATGAGAGGGATGTTATGTGAAGGGAATGGGAAGAGAGATAATGAAAGTAGAATAGATGTGATTTGAGAGCTGGAAGAATCTTAGATATCATCTATTCCAACTCCTCATTTTACAAAAGAGGATTCTTGCATCGCTAGCCCAAGATTCCATGATATGAAAGCCAGTTTTGGGTCTAGAACAGAAGTCTCTTCTCACCAAATCTAGGGCTTATTTCCATTTGACTGTAATCACTTTGATTTTCCTGTACCATTTAAGATTTCACTTTTTAAAAAAAATTTATAAATAGTGGGAAATAAAGAGTCTGGATTATGATAAATTACCCTTAGAAAGTAAGTTGGATGCAGTGGTAGAAAAATGCCATTTTCCCTTATAATCTGTATCGTTCTATTTAAGTGATAACTTCATCTGAGATGTGATTTGGAGGTGGAGCTGCTGGTTGGCCTTGCCCTACGATGTCTGGAGACCTCACTGTCTTTTTACTTTCACACATCAAGGTTTGCAAGGCAACTGGAATGTTGCCCTCAAATGGAAACTTACACTTCTGCCCGTGGAGGTCTGCTGTGGTGTAAACACTGACTGCATGGTTGGACACACTTGCTTATATAAGGAATCCCAGCCCCACCCCACCATACTGAGACTGCATGTGGAAGTGTGGCTCAGTGTGGCTGAAGCAGGCCTGGGGTGCAGATAACTCTGGTTGGCACAGGGGATCCTATATTACGGGATCCTCCAGTTACTGCAAAGGCATTGGGGCATAGAGGATATGAGGTTCTAGCAAAGCTGGGGTGCTCATATACCAGAATTAAAGGGAAAGGGAAGGCCCTCAGGTCCTGGGGGGGATGTAGATCTTCTCTTCTGTTCTTCCTATTCCTGTCAGCTAGCAGGTAGCCCTTTGAAACATTCTTTTTCTTTCTTCTTGCCCTAGGTATGTGTCCTGCTTTAAAACTGTTATGTAGCCTAGAAAAGCCATTCTTTTTAAATCTAATCTTGTAGGTGCAGACTTACTGATTAGGCTGTTTCCATGGAAATGTTACCCACAACTGGGTGGGACTTTTTGATTACGTTATTTCTGTGCAGATGAGGCCATGCTCATTCAAGGTGGGTCTTAATTATTTTACTGGGGTCCTTAAAAGAGCTCACAGAGAGAGCAAGAGAGCTCAGAGCCAACACAGATAGCAGAGGGATGAAACCAAGTGACAGATATTTGGAGATGCCTGGAGACAGACAGAAACTCAGAGAAGAGGTCACTGGAACCAGAAGCTGAAAGCAATGAAATCCAGGAACAAAGGGTCAGCAGATGTCGCCATGTATCTTCCCATGTGGCAGAGACACCTCAGACAGGCATTGGCCTTTCTTGAGTGAAGGTATCCTCTTATTGATGCCTTAATTTGGACATTCTCATGGCCTTAGAACTATAAATTTGTAACCTAGTAAATCCCTTTGTAAAAAACAATCCATTTCTGGTATATTGCATTCCAGCAGCAGCATTAGCAGACCAAAAGAATATGAAAATTGTAGCTGGCTGTCATTTGCAATGCTTGGGACCAGGACGGAAGGGGGCAGAGAAGGAGGGAACCAGAGCTACCTGAGAGAGGAGTACAGATTGTGTTTTGCAGAAGACCCCATGTCTGCACAGTGACGGATGTTTAAGGCAGTCACTTCTAGGCATTACTGAAACAGAACTGTCAGAGATAAAGCAGGTTTGTGAAAATTGGAGAACATTTCTCTGCTTAAGCTAGTGGGAGGCCTCGGTGTGGTAGAAGATCAGAGAAAGGCGATGGTAAAGGCTACCTCCCCTGCTTCTCAACTGTAAATGTTGTGAAATTGGAAACAGAGTGGTAGAGGCTTTAATTAGACAAAAGTAGTTGTGCTAGTATATTCTAAAAAAATATTTCCAAGCTTTTTTTTCTAAGCATCATTTTTAATCTTCGCTTTTGGTTTAAACAATGCTGCTTTAAAGAAAGAAAATGCATATTATTTTAGCAAAATGATCAGTATAGTAATTTCTGAGGGGCCTATCCATTGTGTATAAGTAATACAGAAAAACTAAGGCAGCCTAGACATAACATTCCAATGGTAAGCTTCTTATGGGTATTAAAAAGTGATTGAAAGGGGTTTAAAAAACATAATGAAAAACACCTTAAGGGTGTTGCTTTAAATTAGGACACCCAAATTGAGAATCATAGCAATGCTTTTAGGTAAATTAGAATATGAAACACACATACAAAACCATGAGCTTGATGGTGTATTAAGAATGGGGTGCTGACTCATCCCTCTACTGTTAACACACAAAAAAATAGTGCAGGCTTTTTTGTAATTGATTTCCTTTCTGTACACATTCATTCATGTGTTCAATAATTACTTCAGTGCCTATTTTGTGTCGTTATTGAGCTAGACACCAGGAATCGAAGAATAGAGCATACCATGCAGAATCTTTTCCCCATTCCCTGAGCCCTGATAATAACAAATGATGGATGAGGCAGAGTGTGTGCAGAATTCTCTAAAAAATGAATGGAAGGAGATTTATTCCTCTGCAAGTGGGATGTCATAGAGGAGAAGATAATTTGTGTTGAGATTGATAGGATGTGTAGAAGTTTTCAAGACGGATGAAAGCTGGAGATGGGCATTCCTCCTATACAGGAATAGTCTGAAGAATGCCTGGAAGCTCGGAGGAGTATTTGGATAGTAGTTTGTTTTCTCTTGTGGCTGAAGCATTGGTGGGTAGGGGAAGAGAATGGTGGCAGGAGGCAAGGCGGAAAACATGGATTCGAGCCATATTACCAAGGGTTTGGGACTGCAAATCAGTAACCTGGGCTTGATACATCATGTCTTTTTACTTATGGCAGCAGAGGGCTGTTTACCGGAATTATTAGTAAGAAGAGAATGTTTTTTAATGTGTGTGTCTATCAACCTTATGACCCTATGTAAGAAAATCAGTTGAAAGTTCACTTCATAGCATGAAGAACTGGATTAGGACTTGATTTTTATAGCCCAAGTATACCCACCCTTCCCTCCGCCCCATACTTACCATACTTGGCGAGCCTCAAGTATGCCCAAACCCCTAACAGCCTATGCAAAAACCTTTGCAGAGGCATCTGCTTGCCAAGTTTTGTCTGAGTGAATCAAGGACACTTTCCACTAAGAATTCGTTAAGCTTATTTACACTTCATCGATGGAAGGAAAAAGTATGTAAGGATTTTTTCAATTCAGACAATCTAGCAGTATATTAATATAGTCTAATAAAAACTTAGAATCCAAAACCAGTCATTGAAAAATATAAACAAGCAAGCAGTGACTGTAACAAGCACTGTTAGCCATGATAAAATACAAACCAATTATTCCTCTAGTGAGATAGAAAATATAAGCAGGATCAGGTTAAGCCCTTTCTTAATTAAGTGGCACAGAAAAGTGGAAAAGAGCATGGGTTTTTGGTGTAGGACAGCTGTAGGCTCAAATGCTACCCCTTCTGCTTTCTAGCTCTGTGAACTTCAATGAGTTATTCACTCTCTCTGAGTCTCAGATACCTCCATTATAAAATATAGTAATGGGGTAATAATAAAGGATACATTGAGTCCTTCAGGAATTAGTTATTCTTTTTAAGAAATCCAGTCTATAATGTCTAGAACATGGACAGAAGGCAGGCAGGCTGGCTAGCTAGGAGGGAGGGAGGTAAGGAGTTAAAAATCATCTATTGCAGCAGTTCCCAGGTGTTTCTTGCCATAACCATGAAGTTTAAGAGGACTATCAATAGCCGATAGGCATTTAATAACAACAACAACAACAAACAAATAAAAAAATGCCAGAGAGAATGAGAGGGAGAGGAAGAGGGGAGAAGGGAAGGAGGGAGGA
>PVIY010050068.1:0-16386 GCA_004026745.1 Myrmecophaga tridactyla
TTTTTAAATATTGGCTTAAATCATCATGGAGAGAAAAATTCCAGAATAATATTTGGCTTGAGAATACTCACAGCACTGTACACCTCGTTTTATAAGTTTTGCCTCATGCATCTAGGGACTCAGGATTTTACCATTCTCTGACTTCTTAAATGTTTAGAAGGATACTGAATTTTCAGTAAGAGGTAGGTGGAGACCTAAGTCTAAATCTAAATGCCTCTATGAGTTTATGCCAGAAATAGTGGACAAATAGAGCCAGTGGCTATGTGTATAAGTGTGTGTGTGGGTGTATAGACTGCAAAATAAGAAATTTTTTTTTTTTTTACTTTTAAAGTAAAAGATTTTTCTACTTTTAAAGGGTTGTGAAAAAAAGGAAGGAAGGAAGGAAGGAAGGCAGGGAGGGAGGGAGGGAAGAAGGAAGGAAGGAAAGAAAGAAGGAAGGAAATGCCACTGAGACCAAATATGGCCCCATAAAGCCTAAAATATTTACTATCTAGCCCTTTACAGAAAAGGTTTGCTGAGCCTTAGAATCTATGCTAATAGTACTGGCTTTTAACAGATATCTTGATCTAGAATTGCACTTCACTTATATGTTCTGACTTTTAAACAATGCACCAGTAATGCAAATTATTCATTGACTGCAAATGCAAACAATCATATATAATTTAATGTTTGCTAGCTGGAGTCTGTTTATATCCTGTTTATTTAAGATTATTCTCCATTCTTTCAAGTGAAGCAGTACAGATCATACTCAAAAAATAGAGCATCATGATTAAGTTAAGAGCTGTAATGTCCAGATTTCATCTCCCTGGGGTGAAGGCTTAGGTATGCCCCTAACTAGTAATTTAAGGTGGGGCAAGTCACTTCATCTTTCTGTGCTCCTAGTTCTTTATCTGTAAATGGGAATGATAATAATAGCTGTGGTAGTTTGGGCTGTATGTTCCCCCAGAAAAGTATATTCTTAAATATAATACAATCCTTTGCAAAAAGGTACAAATAGAACCTTTTGATGAGGATACTTCAATTAAGGTGTGACCTATCTCATTCAGGATGGAGGACTCTTATTACTGGAGTCCTTTATAAATGGAATGAATACAGTCAAAGAAAGAGAGCTAGAAAGCCACAGAAGCAAGAAACTGAAATCAACAAAACTGGGAGGAAAAGAGAGAGACCAGCAGACACTGCCATGTGTTTTGCCATGTGACAGAGGAGCCAAGGATTACTAGCAGCCGGTCTTCCAGAAAAAAGCATCACCTTGATGAAGCCTTGATTTGGACATTTTATCAATGGCTTTAAAACCACAAGTGGATAAATCCCATTTTAATGTGGCCCATTTAATGGTATTTACTTTGAACAGCTTAGAGAACTGAAACAATAATATAAACCTCAGAAGGCTCTTATGAGATTTAAAGGTGCCAATCAGCTAAAGAACTGAGAAAAGTGCTGGTGCACAATTAGTACTTAATACATGGTATTATTATCTAAGTCTTTCAATAAGTGTTTTAGAGGGGAAAATAGACTGAAGATGGGAACTGCAATGTGTTGATGGATGAATTTTTTTCTTTTCAATAATTCAAAGGATTTATGGAAATTTTCAGAGGTACCTATACGAAAAGGATTAATATTAACAAATACGTAAATGTAATACTATCTTCACCTGGTTTAATGAACAAGTCAAGTTACAACAACTAACATTGTAGCTTGCAACGCAAACTTTAATGTTCAGTTTCACTTTAGATTATACAGTTAAGAACAGGAAAGGAACAATAAAAAAATCTAAGGAAAAGGTAGCTATTCTTGTTTTGTTCCCTTGATTTTCTTTTACATGAACATTCTTCATTTAAGTCATAACTTAGGTCTATTCAAAATTAGTTTCTATTACATTCAGAGAACACCAAAACTATGTTTTAAAACAGAAAAGTGTTGATCACTGTATACTGAAATTATCATTTATTTTTATCACATTAATCATATAATCTGGTTTAAATCATTTATTTTAAATCAAATCATGTTTTAAAAATCAAAGTGAAATCAAGCAGAAACTGCTTGTACAATGAGGCAATCTTTCAAAAATGATACAAATTCACTTATTCACATGTTTTGTAGAGACTCTGTTTACCGCCATAGAAATTAAAGGTGGTACAAAAGGTTCCAACTCTTCGTTAGTGCTTAAACAATAAAGACCAAAAGAATGTGCTCTCTTTCTTAAATGCATCAGTGAAACGAGCTGATTCCAGATGATCTGCATACAGGTTTACAACTTAAATTGTACAATGAGAAGTGTTCATCACAATTAAAGAAAAGTAACTAAGTAATGGGCACTTTTGAAACTCGAGTGTAACAAATCTGCTCACTCTCATAAATGAAGGGTATTTTCAATCAAATTTTCATCCAGAATCAGGAACCTTCAATGCCTGACAGTTACTCCTATTTTTCTCCTACTAGAGGACACCTGAAGATCAAAATGCCTTCCAGAGCTAGAGCAATATATATGCTGGAGAAGAAGGAGGAGAATTCATCCTGCTCCTTTGTTCCTCAGTCCTTTTAACTAAAAGCATTTCTCTCTAGAACTGGACCTCTAGTACCATAATGGTTGGAACTTTCTTCTAAACCCATCTCCCAAACCTTGCGTTGATTTTACTCTGTCTGAAACCCTTGGTTGCAGTCTCTGCCTCCAGATTTTGGCTTTCTCCCTCCAGCTCTACCAAGCTTGTTCTGAAATCCATTAGGCCTCCTACTCTTTTCTTACCCTTCACACATTTCACCTTCTTCCTTCCTACCCTTCCCATCAATGAAATTTCATTCAGGTATTTTAGTTATGTCCACTTTCTGCATAGAGCAATTTATTGAATATTTCTCTTCTAAAAGAGCTGGAAAGCATAAGGTCAATGAAAAGTATTGAGGAAAATGAAAACTTAAACCACATAAAAGTTTTGGACCTTAGAGTGACAAAAATGGAAAAAAAAAAAACTGTTAATAATAAGTGTTGATTTGGAACCAGTCCAAAGGACACTCTTACACATTGTTGATGTGTTCCTAAATTGGCCCAAGGTTTGAAGAGGGTAAGTTAACATTAAATTAATGGTGTATAAATCTTCTGACTCAGGGTGGGCCACGGTGGCTCAGCAGGCAAGAACGCTTGCCTGCCATGCCAGAGGACCCGGGTTCATTTCCCGGTGCCTGCCCATGTAAAAAAAAAAAAAACTTCTGACTCAGAAATTACTTCTGTAATCTTGTCAACAGAAATAATTACATATGAGCATAAATACATCTATTCAAGGAGGCCGAAGCATGTTTAATTAAGCACTACTTATTAAAAGGGAAATTAAAAAAATCTTAAATGTGTATCAATAAGGGAGCAGTTAGATAAACCACACAGTTCCGTATGATACATTTAAAAAGGCAGGAAAAGGTCTAACTGTATGTGAAAAGACCAAGTTGCGTAATTTCATGGTTCAGAAAAGGAACTGTACATGTAGGTGCGTGTATAAATACACAGAAAACAATCTGTAATGGTACCTATTAAACTCCTAGAAAAGGTTCCCACTCGGGAGATAATGCTTTGCTACAGCATAAGGTCAATGCATAATAAAGGAGGCTTCCAGTTACTTGACTTTTTTCCCCATAACTAACTCTAAATTGTTTGAATTTTTATTAATTTTACTATTTTAAGAGCAAAATAAAAATTTCTCCTCCTCTCCCTTATTTCAAGACAAATAAAAATATGAAGAATCTCTGAATAATGTTTAAGGCTTTATGTTGCACCAACATTGAATGTTACATGATGTAGCATTTCTGTGTGACTGTTTTAATATGAATAGCCTGCAGAGATTTAAATTGATTGGTGTACAATTTTTACGCTTCTATAATTTGTGCAAAACTTTTTGGCTAATAACAAATACCATATTTTTATATTTTAAATTGAAAAGTACAGACTACAAGTAAAGAAAAGTATAGCCCTGAATTTTTTGTAATTCACCAAAAATAGCCCATTGTTGTGACTCTTAATTACATTTCAGTATTCACAATTATTTTATTTTTTATACTATGAAAACTTATCTGGTTTTGTTATACTATAAAATTTTAAACCTTCATTGTTCCCCACAATATGCAATGGGGCAGGATCAGGACATTTTTTACTAAGAATAAATGTTGACAAATAGATTTGGATATAAAGCAGGCCTCTCAAATTTAGTACATCAAGAACAAACTGAAGAGAACTACATTTACTGTCACCCCTAAGGTACCACGCAGGTACCTCCCTATTATTCCCAAGATTTTGCTCTGGGAAAAAACATAGGAGGTATTCGTGATGACTCATTTTCTTTCCATCCAGAGCCAGCCATAAGCAAGTCCTGTCTGCTCCATCTTCACAACATACCTATAATCAGAAGACTTTTCATCACTTTAGCCACCACCACTCTAATTCAAGACACGTATTTCTCATCTAGAATACAGTAACAATATCCTACCTAGTCTCCCTTTCTCCTTTCTTCCCCTATAAAATCAATTCTCCAGTCAGCAGCCAGAATAACAAAATAACTTTTTTTTAATTTTTATTTTTTAATTATTACTATTTTTTGCATGGGCAGGCATCAGGAATCGAACCCAGGTCTCCAGCACAGCAGGTGAGAACTCTACCACTGAGCCACCTTTGCCCGCCCCAGAGTAATCTTTTTTAAATGTAAATTAATATCACTCCTTCACTCAAAAGTCATTACATTCTCCATACAATCACCTCTTCTTACCTTGTTGCTCCAGGGCCTACACGACCTGACTGTCTAATCACTGAGCTCTAGCTATGCTAGCCTTTTGATCCTGCTTTGCACCCACTGTTTTCTCTTTCTGGAACAATCTTCCCATGAAGTTCGTTATGACTTAAGCGCAGTAGTGAGACTCTAGGATGTTTCCTAGTGATTCTTGCACCTCCTCATATTCATCTTTTGTGTAATACCCTCCCACGTATAACCCAGGCTGGCTTGAATGACCAACGGAATATGGTAGAAGTAATGGCATGTGACCTTTGAGGCTAGTCCATAAAATTCTGTTTTCACTTTGTTCTACTGGATTACTCACTCAGTAGGAAAGCACCTTCTAGCCCATGAAAATACTTAGCTCACCCCATGATGTGACCCTTGTAAGAATAATCAGCTTGCCAGCCATGTGAGTGAGCCATCTTGGAAGTGGATCTTCTAACTACAATCAAACCGTCAGGAGCCACAGCCAAAATATCTCAGCAAATTCATGAAAGACTCAAAATCAAAACCACCCAACAGAGCCAGGTTGGGGTCACAAAATTATGCAAGAGAATAAATGGAGACTGTTATTTTGAGCCATAAATTTTGTAGTGATTTGTTATGCAGCAATGGATAACTAATGCATTCATTCTCTCAGTTTAATCAGCTCTGTGCTCAAAAGTTACTTGCTTAGGACAGATTTCCAGGAAGATGGCAGAGTAGGGAGCTCCAGGACTCACTCCTTCCTCCAACACAACTAGTAAGCAGGCAGGAACTGTCTGAAACAACTCTTTTGGGGCTCTGGAAGCCAGAAGAACACTGTACAGCATCCAGGAAAGAGTGGGAGGAAAAGGCTGATATACTGCAGTAATAAACATGAGCATATCTCTCCATGTGATGGCTGCCAGCCCCAGCCCCCACTTTGCCAGGAGGCTACCTTGGGATACAGTGCCTAGCTAGTTGTTGCTGTCAGAAAAGGATATAAAAATCCTCTTCCCCAAGAATGGGGGTTAACAGCTGGGCACTGATCACAGATTTTGATTAGCAATTTTCGATTGCTGGGCCCCAGTTCTGAGTTACTATTTCAACATGTCCTGGACAAAAGCAGCAGCAGCTATTGTTTCAACCCTGCTCCTAATAGGATCAGAGGTGATGAGGGTTTATAGACACAACGGCTCATTAGGGCTGCTGGGAGAAGTTTGCTGAATGAGGTCATCTGCTAGGAAGGCCTTTTGGAATCTTTCCTGATCCCTCTTTGGAGCCAGTATATTCTCCTTCAAAATTGGTCTCTGGTCCTGTTTAGGCTTGGAAATACAGACTTGTGAGAGATTTCCTTGGGTGACATTCCTCCAAGAATTGGCCCTCCAGGCAAAAGCAGCCAGGGACAACAAAAGAAGTGTAAAAAAGTATAAAAGCAAAGCAAAACAAACAGATCAAGATTTCCAGAGAAGGAACTTAGGAAAGGAAGCTTTCTCCTAGGAGTAAAACAATTGCACAAACAGTGCAATCTTAAAAACTGTACCACATATCCAAGTTTAGATGAAAGAGAGCTAAAAAAATAAAAAGATGACTTTAAAAAGGCAGTTCAAAAGGTCTAGAAAAAGTTGAATCAAGTATCAAAGAAAAGCTTAATACAACAATAAAATCCTACATAAGAGAGAGAAGCTGACCTTCAGAGTAAGCACATCAAAATAATCAGATGCCTAGACATCAGCAAATTAAATTAAAGGCATATTAAGAAACAGGAAGATATGACCCAATCAAAGGAACAAATTAAAACTTCAGAGAAGACATGGACTTTGGAACAACTAATAAAGATGTTCAAACAAATTTCCTAAATCAATTCAAGGAGATGAAGGAAAACATGGGTAAAGAGATAAAGGATATTAAAAGACACACTTGTAAGTATGGATGAGCAACTTGAAAGTATAAAAAGAAACATAACAGAAATTATAAGAATAAAAGACACAACTGAAGAGATTCAAAATACACTAAAGGCATACAACAGCAGATTTGAAAAGGCTGAAGAAAGAATCAGCAAACCAGAAGACATGACAATTGAAATCTTACAGTCAGAAGAACAGATAGAAAAGAGAATGGAAAGATAGATTGGAATGACAGGGATTGGAATGACAGCATGAAGCGCACACATATATATATGATACATATATATATGTATCATGGGTGTCCCAGAAGGAGAAGAGAAGGGAAAAGGGGAAAAAAGAATACTTGAGGAAATAATGGCCAAAAATTAACCAACTCTTGTGAAAGACATACATATAAATGTCCAAGAAGTACAACATACTCCAAACAGAATAAATTCTAATAGATCTACTCAGAGACACATACAAATCAGAATGTCAAGTGCTAATGAAAAATAGAAAGCAGCAAGAGGAAAGAGCAAGAGGAAAGCAATTCATCATGAGGGAACCACAATAAAAGACTAAGAGCTGATTTCATATCAGAAATCATGGAGGCAAGAAGGCAGTGGTGTGAAATATTTAAGGCACTAAAAGAGTACCTTAAATTAGTGGCAATAAAGGAATTATTGCCAGCCAGTAATTATTTATCTGGAAAAACTGAAGGTGCGTTTAGAATAGAAACAAATAAAAAGAAGCTGAGAGAATTCGTCAACAAGATCTCTGCCCTACAATAAATACTAAAAGGAGTTCTGCAGGATTAAAGGAAAAAATAGGAGAAAGGCTTGTAGTAGAATGTAGAAATGAAGATTATCAATAAGGATAATCAAAAGGGTAAAAAGAGAGACAGTAAAAGATATGACATATAAAAACCAAAGGATACAGTAGTTGAAGGAATACTTTCTTTACAATAATAGCATTGAACTTAATGGATAAAATACCTCAAAGACACAGATTGGCAGAATGGATAAAAAGTATGATCCAACTATGCACTGTCTACAAGAGAATCATCTTAGACATCTTGTCTGCTGAGATCTTCTATTTCTTTTAGATTCAGTGTAGGTTGTTCATGTGTTTTAGGAACTTGTTCATTTTTTCTAATTTGTCTAACTTGTTGGCATCTGATATTAGTATAGTTATCCCAGATTTTTTTTTGCTACTGTTTGTGTAGCATATCTTTTTCCAACTTTTAACTTTTTTTGACATCCTCAAAATGAAAAGTTTTTGCACATCAAAAGACTGTCAAGAATGTGAAAGACAACCTACTCAAAAGAAGAAAATATTTGGAAACCACATATTTGATAAGTTTGGTATCCAGAATATATGAAAAAATCCTATAACTCAACAATAAAAGAACAAACAATCCAATTTTAAAATGGGCAAAAGACATGATTAGACATTTTTCCAAACAAGAACTATAGATGGCTAAAAAGCACAAGATGTTCAACATCACTAGCTATGAGGGAAATGCAAATCAAAATCACAGTGAGATATTTTACACCTACTAGAATAAAAAAAAAAACAGAAAACTATAAGTGTCAGAGAATATGTGGAGACATAGAACATTCATTAATTCCTGGTATGAATGTAAATTGGTACAGCTGCTGTGGAAGGCAACCTAGGGGTTCCTCAGAAATCTAAGTATAGAATTGTCATATGATCTGGCAACCCTGCTACTGAGCCCAGAAGAACTGAAAGCAGGGATACAAATATTTGCACACTGATGTTCACAGTCACGTTTTTCTTAATTGCCAAAAGATGGAAGCAATCGAAGTGTTGATCAGCTGGTGAAAGGATAAACAAAACGTGGTATATACGTTCAATGGAATATTATTCAGCTGTAAGAAAGAATGGAGTCCAAATGCATGAGACAACATAGATGAAACTTGAGGTCATTAGTTGAATGAAATAAGCCAAAAACAAAGGGACAAATTTTGTGAAATCACTAGAAAGAACGAATTATAATAAGTAAATTCACAGAGTTAAAATCTAGACCACAGGTTACCAAGAAATATAATGGGAGTAGAGAATGGGAGCGGATACTTTATGTGCATCATTTCTATTTAGATTGATGGGAAATGTTTGGAAATGGATAGTGGTGATGGTAGCGCCTTATTCTGATGTAATTAACACCACCGAACTGTACAGGCGAATGTGATTAAAAGAGGAAACTTTAGGGTATAAATATTACCAGAATAAAAATTAAAAGATAAAACATAGGACTGTATAGTGCAGTGATTTGTATTGTAGATGATGGACTGGAGTTAACAGAACAAGTATAAGAAAGTTCTTTTATAGGTTATAACAAATTTATCACAAGCTACTAATAATAGAGTGACATGTGAGAAAAAAATACATCCAATGTAAATAATGGCTCAATAGATAGAACTATCTTTAAATAATCTTTCCTCAATTGTGACAAAGGTAACTACTGTTAAAAAAATACAATTATTTTTGTATTATTATCATCAATAGTAACAAACATTCCACACCAACATAAGGTATTGGTGGTGTGGTGATATTTTATGCATGATTGTTTTATAAACATAACTTCTCTAATAAAAAAAGTTACTTGCTTAAAAAATGCTTCCTTGATTTCTTATCTAAATTAAACACCCAATCCCCCATAACTTATCCAATCCCCCATAACTTTAGCCTCTGCTTTGCTTTGTTTTTCTTCATAGCACTCAGAATTGTCTGCTATTTTATTATCTATTTTTCTTTATCATTTTCCCCACTAAAATGTATGCTCCATGAAAGCAGGGCAGTTTTTGTTGTGGTAGCTTGTGCTAATCACCAATGTCTAGAAACGTTTCTTGCACATAGTGGTCACTTGTTATTTTTCTTTTTTATGACAGCAACCAGTTGTTTACATATAAGACTGGAATTCTGCTAATTGTCAGGTTCCAATTCACAGTGGGGTAAGAGTAATGCTTAAGTGTCTAAGGTCCACAACTAGTAATGACAAACCAAAGCTCAAATCAATCTTTGACTGACCCAAATTTTGCTTTCAATTAGTATCTTATATTAAAAGATTAAATAAATTAAGATTATAAAAATTCATGAATGGATACATAAGATACACAGTTAAGAAAAGAACCACTTTTCAAAAATTATTTCTCTAACCAGGCAGGTTGGGTACCAGGGTGTAGGAAACAGCTCTAAAAAAAAAAATGAAAATATTGCTTCTAAATAACTTTTAAAAATCCATGCTTTTCCAATGAAAACTGGGTGACACAAATCCCATCTCATTTGTGCTCTTTTCAGTATTATGGGTCTATATTAAAGCACTGTTAATGAAGAATGAAGTTCTTGAAACAGACATTTTGGTTATTGTCCCTTAAACAGCTTTCAAAAATGGCCATATAACTCCCTTCTTTAGTTCTAATGGTATAGATTTAATACCTACATAAATCAAGGAGGTATTTTTCTACTAAAGCTAAAGAATTCAAAGTAAAAAAATCAGGAATGCTTGCTTCCTAAGATCAGACAACATAGCCATATATTAACTTGTCTGTATTATATGCATAAACAATATTTAAGACTCCAAGAATTATACATAGACATAAAATCTTGAAGTTGAAAGAGACCTTAGAAATCAACTAGCTGAAAGTTTTCCCAAATTAATAATTCCTTCATCAATACAGACTCTTCCTTGGACATATTTGTCCTCATCTTTGGTGGGAGTTCCTTCCATTGCTGGAGAGCATGAATAACTGTGGATATTTCATTAATCTCATGACACATTCAGAGTCCTCTCTGAGTTGCTATATACCTTGTGCCATATATGCCTAGAGAAACTAAATCTGTTATCTTGAAGACGCTGGATTTAACATCCTGGACACTAAATCTGCTAACTGGAAAAGGGATTGGTGCCCAACCAAGAGAAGCTGCATTGGTGGCCAAACTCCTCTCAAGTGGTTTATCCCCAAACGTTGCCCAACAGGGAAGCTTCAAATTTGAGGGTAGCATACCTACACTCAGAGAAGCAAATGCTAGGTACACCGAGCAAAGACAGTTCAGTACAGACCAAGTGTATCTTGGGCAAAACAAAAAATGTTCTCAGTTCTTTAGAATATCCCAGTTATTGAGACACTGAGTCAAAGGTAATGGTGAAGTTGCTGAAATAGTAGTATGATACTTGACTTGCATGAATATCCTTATACTAAGCTCATGTCCTCAAAAGTAATCTGTGTGTCTCTTCCTTACAAAAACAGTGGTGCACTCTCATGTTTAACTAGCTCTGCCTTCTACTTGTACCTAGAGATTCAGTTCTGCTTTCTGGAATTCCAACTTTCACATGACAGCCTTTTTTGTGTTCACTGAGGCCATAAGGTTTTCCTCTTTCGTGGAATAATCCTCAGTTCCATCAAGGACCCCTTACCAGAATAGTTACTGGCTTGTGAGCCAGATACTTCCCATTGAGTCCATATCCCTAGTATAGCGCCACCATCTGAACATCTCCCTCTAGAAATGGTGTAAGAGGGATAAAGGTTGTTGATACTATCAACCATCTACTGCTCCTTGTCTATCAGCTTATACTAAGCTTTATGGGCAATTAAAACTCTATGCCGTTGTCAAATAGATTTTTAATGTAAATGGAGGTCTGTATATTATCTATATTACATTTATCTTTTGGACTTCAATGCTTCACATTTAGTGTTCTAGCTTGCTAGCTGCTGGAATGCAATACACCAGAGATGGATTGGATTTTAATAAAAGGGGATTTATTTAGTTAAAA
The DNA here is from genome assembly GCA_004026745.1 of Myrmecophaga tridactyla. Lineage (NCBI taxonomy): Eukaryota > Metazoa > Chordata > Mammalia > Pilosa > Myrmecophagidae > Myrmecophaga > Myrmecophaga tridactyla. The sequence continues at coordinate 11,394 of PVIY010050068.1, forward strand.
ATGTATAATTCTTCAGAGGAAAGGCAGCTAACTTTCAACTGAGGTTCTTTCTTATGTGGAAAGGCACCCAGCAATCTCTGCTGGCCTTCTCTCCAGGCCTCTGGGTTCCAACAACTTTTCCCGGGGTGATTTCTTTCTGCATCTCCAAAGGCCTGGATTGAGCTGCGAGTGCTGAGATGAGGTATGCTGAGCTGCTTGGGCTGTGCTACGTTGAACTCTCTCATTTAAGCTTCCAGCCAATTAAATCAAACATCATTCATTGCAGCAGGCACACCTCCTAGCCTACTGCAGATGTAATCAGCAACAGATAAGGTTCATATATCAATAGCTCATGTCCACAGCAACAGAACTAGGCACCTTCACCTGGTCAAGTTGACGCCTGAACTTAACTATCACATTTAATTTTTTAGTTTGTTATGCCTGGCATAATATATACCTCCTACTTCAAGTTCAATTATGAATTCAGTAGGTATAAATGTTTGTATTTATCCATGTTACTTTACAAAAATATTGAAGAGAATATGACTAAGAAAGAAACCAATGACATCTCCCCCAAATTTCCCCCTAGTCCTTCTCTGAACCTGTTAGAGATATCTGTGTAAAGTTATTGAAACAAATATAAAACCACCCACATGGATTAAAATCCAGTCTTCACTTTTCTGTTTGTTACTAAAGTATAGAAAATAACTGTACAAGAATGATAGTCAAATATCCTTAAAAATAATACTTTATAACTTTTACAGAGTTATTTTAAGGAGTAACTTAGTTTCACATTTCATGTCCAGAAATTTATTGGAGGCTGAGTGGCTGAGCGGCTCGAGTGCTTAGTCACTTTTAATACTCTTTAAATGTTTCTACTTTGTTTAACTAGGATCATTCTCAACTCTTAATTTGTTCTGATGCAGTCAGTGCTTTGTAGTTTTAGGAAAGAAAAAAAAGGAGAGGTTACCCACCAGGGGTGTGATAATGAGGAGGGAAACCCCACGTATTTGTTATACAAAACTTCAGCCAACAGAAAATGTAAGGAAATGAAATATTTCGAAATATATATGACAAAAGACTCAAGACTCCTTAAATTTATTTTAGGGAACAAAATACATATTTCAATTCTACCCATTTCCTAGTAATATATACCTAAGTATATCACTTTGGCAGGTAAATAAAAAAATATACAAGAATGGGCAATAGCTATCACTTGATAAAATAATTTAAGTTGATGAAATTCAATTCCCCTCACAAAATAGAGAAACATCCACGTTTTTTCATTGGTTTAAACCATTTTTTACCTAACTTACTAAGGTAGGAGCAATTTAATTTTAAAGGATCAGCTATATTGATTGATTCAGGAGACCCTTGGTACTAGAAGAATAAGAGGAAATAAAGGAAATATCACTTTGATATTTATTAGGGATCAAAAAGGCAGATTTATAAAGAAAGTCTCAGGCTTAGAATATTTTATTTTCAAAATATGAACTGCGTTATCAGAAATCAAAAGTAAAGCTTTGAGGAATCCATTGGTGTACAGCCAGGATATAATTACAGAGATCTATCATTTTTAATATTTATATCTATATGAATAACATAAGGATAAGGACAGCAATAGCTTTTTCATGAAAATAAGACATGACAAATGTAAGCCTATTATAAAAGTTGAAGTGGTATAAGGAAAGGAGAATGCAAAGTATTCGGAGTGGTAAAGAATTTAGAACCAGAGGATCTGAGTCCTTGTTCACTTTTGATATTGTCTTATCTCTGAAATGGTGGAGATAAAACCTAATTTGTAGAGTCATTGCAAAAATTAATGTAAAAATGTACTTATATAGACACTATAAAGTAGTAAATGTTTTTCCTAGTAGATATTAAGCTACTTGAAACTGAAATTAAACCTTAGCAGTTTATTTTTGTTTTTGTTTTAATTGGGGAACTTGTGGTTTACAGAAAAAATCATGCATAAATGCAAGGTTCCCATATTCTACCCCATTATTAATACCCTGCATTAGTGTGAAACATTTGTTACAATTGATACAAAAATGTTTTAGTTCACTGTCAACTATAATTTATGATTTACTTTAGGGTTCACTGCTTGTGTTGTATTGTCCCACAAATATACACAACCTAAAATTTCCCCTTTTAGTCACGAAAAAGTATATAATTTACTGCTCTCAATTACATTCACAATATTGTGCTACCATCACATGAATCCATTAACCAAACTTTTCCATCATTCCAAACAGAAAAATCTTTTAGTATTAACTCCCCATTCTCTACCCCATCCTTTGTAACTTATATTCTAGATTCTGACTCTGAGTTTGCTTATTCTAATTATTTCATGTCAGTGTGATTATACAATATTTGTCATTTTCAATCTGGCTTATTTTACTCAATATCAAGTCTTCAAAGTTCATCCAAGATGTTGCACATATCAGAACTCTATTCTTTTTTACAGCAGAGTAATATTCCATTGTGTGTATCTACCACATTTCATTCATCCATTCATCAGTTGATGGATACTTGGGTTGCTTCCATCTTTTTGCAATTGTGTATAATGCCACTATAAACACTGGTGAGCAAATATGTGCTCAAGTCCCACTTTCAAATCTTTAGGGTTTTTAACTGGAAGAGGAATTGCCAGGTCATTGTAAATCTATACTTAACTTTCAGATAATCTGTCAAACTGTCTTCCACAGTGGCTGCCTCATTTTCCATCCCATGAAACTGAGTGAATGTTCCTATTCCTCCACACTGTCCTCAATACTTGTAATTTTCTGGGGGGTTTTTATACTAGTCATTTTAGTGCATGTAAAATGGTATATTATTGTGGTTTTATTGCATTTCCCTAATGGTTAATGATTTGGAGTCTTCAGCCATTTGGTCATTTATTAATTTATTCATTGTAGAAATGTCTATTCAAGTATTTTGCTTACTTTTTAATTGGTATGTTTGCCCTTAGGATTTCTTTATATTTTATGGTATATTAACTTTATAAACATTTTTAGATATCTGGTTCCCAAATATTTTCTCCCATTGTGTAGACTGTCATTTTATTTTATTTATTTATTTTTTTTAATTTGCATATGGGCAGGAGGCACCAGGGATTGAACTCCAGACCTCCAGCATGGCAGGTCGGAGCTCTGCCTGCTGAGCCACGGCAGCCGCCCTCATTTTACTTTCATGGTAAAAGTTCTTTGGGGGATGTGCAAAAGTTTTTGAGTTTGATGAGATCCCATTGACCTATTTTATCTTTTATTGCTTGTACTTTAAGTGTATGGTCTAAAACCACTGCCTAACACAAGGTTCTGAAGATGACATTTTCTTCAAAGAAGTTCATAGTTAAGTTATTTCAAGTTAATTTTCATATAGTCATGAGGTAGTGGTCCACCTTCATTCTTTTGCATATGGAAGTCCAGTTTCCCCAGCATCACTTGTTGAAGATGCTATTCTTTTTCCATTGAGTAGACTTAGCACCTTTGTCGAAAATCAGTTGACCATAAATGTGAGGGTTGATTTCTGAACTCTAAGTTTGATTCCACTGGACTAAATGCTTGTCTTTCTGCCATCATCATGCTGTACTGAATATCATGGCCTACTAATAAGTTATAAGATCAGGAAGTGTGAATCCTCCAACTTTGTTCTTTTTCAAGATGGTTTTGTCTATTTTGGACCCCTTCCCTGTTCATATAAATTTTATGATTGGCTTTTCCATTTTTGCAAAGAAGGTTATTGAAATTGTGATCGATTGCATTAAATCTGTAAATCACTTTGAGTAGAACTGCATCTTAACACTACTTAGTCTTCCAATTCATGACCAAGAAATTTCTTTCCAATTATTTAGGTTTTGTTTGATTTCTTTAAGCAATGTTTTATAGTTTTCTGTGTGTCCTTTTCATCTTTGGTTTGATTTATTACTAGGTATATCATTCTTTTAGTTGCTATTGTAAATGGAATTTCTTTTTCTTGATTTCTCCTTCCAGTTATTCATTATTAGTGTATAGAAACACTCTGACTTTGGGGTATTGATCTCATACCATGTCAATTTGATGAATTCATTTATTAGCTCTAGGAGTCCTAAGTTTTTTAGGATTTTATTTGTTGCAGATTATTTCTTCCCCCATGTACAATTTGGTCTTGAAACCCTCCTGAGAAATTTTTATTTCAGTTACTGTAATCTTCAATTCCAGTGGTTCTTTTGAAAATTTCTATCTTTTTATTGAGAATCTCATGTTGTTCATTCATTGTTGTCCTGATATCCTTTAATTCTTTCTCTGTACTGCCTTTATTCTCCTAGAGCATATTAATCATTTTCCTAATATTCTTTAGTTCTTTTGCTATATATTTTTAAATCCCCTTAAACATATTAAAGATTATTTTTAAAAACTCTTTGTCCAGTATGTCTACAGTCCAGTCATATTTGTTGATGTTTTCTTGATTTTTATCTTCTTCCTTTGGATAGCCACCATTTCCTGTTTCTTTGTTTTTTTTTTTGCTCTTGTGACACACTGTACATTTTAAGATATGAAAATATTAACTCTGGAATTTATTCCCTCAGATGTCTGTTCCTTGAGTTTGCATCCAGCTGGGCCTGTGCTTACTAGTAGCCACAGGAATTCCCTTGTTTACAAGAATTTGAATACCTCCTCTATTCCCCAGGAAACAGACCTTCTCCTTCTCCTGTGTGTGCCTCTGTAGGACTTAAAACAGGTAATTTGAGTTCTGGGAAGATGGCTGAATAAGGTAGCCTGAGTTCAGCCCTGCTCCATGGAGGGTTAGAGAAGGGATGGGAGGGGGACTGAGACAGCAATTCAAGAGTGCAATTGACTTAGGAGAGCCTTCTGCATCACATACGGTGGCCCCGGTTGCAGAGGCTGAGGTACTAAGAGGCAGAAAGCTGGAGCCTGGCGTGGAGGCACGGAGCCCACGGGAGTGCATGGATGGAGAGATGGAACTACGAAATAACCAGGCCGCGTTCCTTGAACACGCTCCCCTCACCGGTGCA
>PVIY010050069.1:0-16389 GCA_004026745.1 Myrmecophaga tridactyla
CTAAGGCCCGGGGAAGGCGGGCTCGGCCCGCACGTCGGTCTGGACTGGGGGCCCGTGCCCCGCGCACCCACAAATGCCTGCTGGCTGAGGCCCCGTGGTGTGGTGTCTGTGCTGGCAGCTCGGCACACTAAGACCCCGGCATCCCCGGGCAGAACAGGCACCAGGCATAGAGAGACCCGTGAGCTTAGGAACAGGGAGCTGTTTGGAGAACAGGGACCTGGGCATGCCTGCAGAGCGGCCAGGAATGAGGAGGGAAAAGAAGGGGCCCTTCCGGGTGCAGCCGCCATGCTGGGAGTTAACGGGATGATGGACGAACCTGGCATGCAGAGCTGCCTGGAGGCAGCACGGACCACAGGCTGGACCGGGAGAGGCAGGGAGCAAAAGGACAGCTGGGGAAAGGAGTTCAGGCCCAAAAGCAAGAGCCTGAGAACACGGATAGAGAAGAGGAATGGATTTCCAAAGTGTCTGGGAGATCGGCTGAGTCCCTGAGCGACTCGCCGGATATGGGGGCAGGTCAGGGAAAGGGGGGCCTCAGGCCTTGAGAGGTGAGGGAACACTTGGAGAAAGAGCAGGGAGGGCACAGCCAGCAGCAGGTCCCTCTTTCCACGCTGCCATCCCCCTCCTTGGGGTACTCCCACGGGCACGTGGCATCGTGATCACCCCGAATGCCTGTCCCCCTCTCCACTCCGAGCCTCTCAAGCAGCACCTCCTCATCCCTGAACCCCAGTGCCTGGCACAGAATGTGTGGCCATGAGACAATGACTGACCTTCAATTTTTAGTCTACACGGGCCATAAAGCTGGAAAATGACAACCCAAACTCCTGAGAAACATCTTCTGTATGTTTCTCTGTAGGTTTACAGACTCCAGGAAATTTATCTCAGTCATGAAACCCAGAGGTGTAGGTATGAGTGAGACATGAGTAGAAGCAGAGGAACCAGGCAGCACCAGGCGGCCTGAAGGACCCCACGGGCAAAATGATCAAAATTGCCAGGCTGAGGCCGCCAGTTTATCCCCCCACCACTCCCCACCCACACCAGCCACTGCGCCATCTTATTTGAAAGCAGTTGAGAAAGGACTGTTCCTATGGTTGGCTTTTAGAGTTGGCAGCATCCCTTATTTGGAAGAGATTGGCAAATTAAGGGGTCTGCTAGAAAAATAAAGTGGACAGCAAAGTGACTGACGTAGCACTGAGACGGACAGAAGCCACTCTGGGGACTAAACCCCCTTCAGTGAGCAACACCCAGCCTTGGGGTCCCTGGAGGAATATGTGCTCCGTCCAGCAAGCGTGGGTTCATGCTGGGGAGTGGGCCGGGCACGTGGGCCAGCGCATCCCCCAACCGGGCCTTCCTAGGGGCTGCACCTCTCCAGGGGCCTTTAACACAGAGGGCTGCGGCTCCTGCCCCTTTAGACGAAAGCAGCGGGATCTGCGGAAAGCACCACACATTCACCATACTCTTAGCCGGACAAATGTTCTCCAGGTGCCACGACAAAGCGTGAGGCCGCCAAACTCTCCAGTCCAACACGGGTGCCGCGGGCTCAGAACTTCTCTCTTGTAAATTCAAGAACCCATGCGGGACTCTCACCTCCTGAACACCCCAAGGAATTTATGAATTTTGACATGTTTTTAATGATCATCATTTTAAATAAAGTATTTTAAGTTAAATCAGGGTATTAGAGATGGCATTAATACAACTTGAATAATATTTGTGAAAAATAAAGACAAAGTTTGTGCTTCCCAATTAATGTTATATATTTTTAAATAATTTTAATAAGGTAAATACAATGATTCATGCATAAGAACATTTAAATGACTATCTCTTATTTTGTGTTAGTATCAAATTTATATTAAAATGTAGACAAATTAAAATATTGTCACAAAACCCTCCTTTTTTTAACTTGACATGTTTTGCACCAATAAAACATCATCTTATTTAATAGAGTGCAACAGTTTTAATTCCAGTAATAAAAAACTAAATTGAATAAAATAGCCATTATATTTCTATTTTACTGGTATTTTCTTGAGTACTAGAAGACGTGCTACATAAAGTCCTGACTCAATTGGTGCAGCTTAAACGCAGGCCCAAGTTCAGCACCGCGGCACTCTCAGCACAGCACATTCTGCTCCACTCAGACCTACTCTGTTAACTGGTGGTTCATTATGAACATAAAATTAGCCATATATGGCTTTGGGAAAAAAAACACCACTTTAAAGCTCTGTGAGGCCGAAACGGCTGTGTCGGGCTTTACCCCGCTGAGGAGGAGAAGCTGGGGATCTGCCCCCTAGAAGCTCTGAGCAACCAGCCGGCACTGGAGAAACGTCTCCCTAAAGCCCAGGACACAGCAGGGGCTGCAGGAGGCCCAGAAAACGGGAAGGCACTCGCCAGCGGGAAGGTCCTGCAGCGCCCTGGCTGATCCCTCCCCACCCCACGTGGCCTTGGTGCCAAGCTGCCTATGTGCAGCCCCAGAGGGAGCAGAGTGGCCCTCGTGCACTCGCAGCAGGGACATCCTGAGGTGGCCTGAGGGACGTGCCTCCGGAACAGAAGGGGCTCACCAAGCTCTCCTGCTGAGTGCTGTGGGGGAGCGGTCAAGTCGTGCTGCCTGTGGAGGGGACTGCTGGCCACAGGTCACTCGCACAGTGCTCTGGACTGTGAGGGAAGAGGGGCCAGTGACAGCCGCATAGACAGGAGATGACCACATGTGCAGAAAGGACCAGCGAGCGCCATGCTCTGGCCTGGAGCCGTCCTCTAGCTCAGTGCATGGGCAAACCCCAGAGGAGCAGGTCACACAGGTCAGCAAGGGCTGGGGAAGGGGTTTTCTTTGTCCCCCTTTTTGCTGTTGTTACCTCCTGGCATTCAGGGAAAGCTCTGTTATAACATTAGCTGGAGGCTAGCTTAAGGAATTGAAATCTCAGAGTCTAAATCCCAGCAATAACATATTAATACACCAAAACGTCCAAGTGTCAGCAAAAGGTCATAAAACATACAGAGAAACAGGAAGCAATGGCCCAGGCAAAGGAGGAGATTAAAGTATTTGAAACATCCATGAAAAGGGTCAGACCCAGGATGGTCCAGACAGAGACTTTTTAAAGTGCTCCTAAAACATGCTCAGAGAGCTAAAGGAAGCATGGACAAACAACTAAAGGAAATCAGGAAAATGACAGATGCCCACAACGACAATATGCATAATGAGATAGAAATTGTAACAAGAACCAAACAGAGCTCAAGACCACAGTAAGAGAAATTAAAACTTTCCTAGGGGGTTAAACAGCAGATTGAAACAGTCAGAATGAAGAGTCAGAGGACTTGACGATAAGACAGCTGAAATCTTCCAGTCTAAGGAGAAGAAGAAACAAAAAGTAAAGAAAAGTGAAGAGAGCCTGAGAAACCATGGGATATCATCAAGTGACCAATATGCACATTAGCAGGAATCCCAGAAGAAGAAAGAAGGAAAGAGGCAGAGAGAATATTCAAAGAAATAGTAGCTGAAAACTTCCCAAATTAAACACAATACAGGCATACACACATCTGAGATGTTCAGTGAACTCCGAACAGGACATACCCAATTGGAGCCATGACACAGCGTATTATAATCAAACCATCTAATGCCAAAGGCAAAGGGACGATTCTGAAAGCTGCAACAGAAAAACCACGTGGCATAAGCAGAGGAGCCTCAATAAGATTAAATGCCAATTTCTCATCAGAAACCATGGAGGCAAAAAAGCAATGAAAGCAAAACATTGCCAAGCAAGGATTCTATATCTGGCAAAAGTGGCTCAAAATTGAAGGGGAAATGAAGACATTCCCAGATAAATAAAAGCTGAAGAAGCTCATCACCAGTAGGCCAATCCTAAGAGAGGCTAAAGAGAGACCTGCAGGTTGAAAAGGACAATCAACAATAGCTTGATGCTGCATGAAGAAATAAAGATGCCAGGTGGAGGTGAGAGCATGGGTAAACACGAAGTCCAGAAACCACTGTACTGGGGAGCTTAATCCATTTTTACTTCCTACAGAATCTAAAAGGCAAATGCATAAAAATAGTGATAAATCACTGGTCTGGGCTCATAATTTGTGACGGAAACTACACAAAAGTAGGGGTTGGAGGGTATGGGAATACAAATTGTGTTTGCCAAAGCAAAGGAGGTTGTTAAAGATTGAGGGTGTTAGACACCCGTGGAAACCACAAAGGAAGTATCAGAAAACATGCAAGCTTATAGTGACAGAAAGCAGGATACATGTTACCAGGGGTGGGGTGGGAGGATTGAGGAATTACTGCAAAATGAGCGTAGGGTCCTGTTGGGCGAAGGGAACGTTCTGGTAATAGCTGGTGGGAGGGCACTGCAACATTATGAGGGGCTTAATCCCCCTCGTAGTGTGCTGGGGGAGGCGGGGATGGGAAGATTTGTGGTGCATTATGTTTCCACAGTTAGGTGATGACAGACAGACAGAACACATGGCAAAATGTTAAAATCAGCGGACCTACATATGAGGTGTGTGTAGGAATATGTTGGAGTTCACTGTAGGGGGTTGTATGATTTTTGCACCTGTCCTGTGAGTTTGAAATTATTTCAAAATAAAAAGGAAAGTAAAATTCACCACCGCCCCACAATCCCGTAGGCTCGTGCTGCTCGGCTGAGGGAAACCACCTGAGGCGCGTTCACGGCCTCACTTCATCTCCGCTAACGCATGCATGGCTCATGCCTGGTGGCTTTAAAATGGATTCCTTTATAAGGGAAAAATTCAAGCAAGAATTTTATTTCTAGTTCACAAAAGACGATCTCAACAAGTATCATCCCAGGAACACATCCGTAGGCCCCTCTAGTTGTTCCTGCACCATCCACCGGGGAACGCCACCGTGAAAACTACTGCACAGCACTGACAAGTGCTGGAGAGCCCCTGCAGTAAGAGAAGACACATCTTAAAGCCAGAGAAAGGATGAGATGAGAGGAAAAGTGAGTTCGCCTCCCACAGATTAAAGGCTCAAATGAGAGGAAGAGAGGAGCTGTGAAGGAGCCTCAGTTTGCCAGAGCTGCTAGGACAGACACTCGCACTGCTGGCTATAAGTCCATTTAGATGTAACCCTCCTTTGGGGGGTCCAACCCTGGCAGCCCTCCAGGACAGGGCCGTCTCCCTCTCCTCTGCTTCTGGCCTCATCTGACTCACTGCATCTGAATTTCTCCTCTTTACAAGGCCTCAAGGTATATGGATTAGCTACATCTTGCCTATTAACCACATCTCCACAAGGTCTTCTGTAGAAATGGGCTCCCCCACAGGAATGCAGATTCTGTGTGGGACGAGTCAGTGCCCACCAGACGAGAAAAGGAGGCGAGGAAGGCAGCAGGGAAGGCTAAAGAGGACCTCTGTCTGCATGTGCCTTTGGGAGAAGCCCTGGTCCTCACAAGGGAAGAAAGCAGCCCGTGCTCCACGGAACTCAGCAATTTCTCTATGCATTGGAAATGCTCGTCAAGAACCAGAACTTTCTTTTGACAATCAAGGCATGAAAGGACACAGGTGGCAGAATGAATCCTCTCGTCTTATTTTCTGGGCTCATTCTCTTCCCTCCTGGTTGCTTCAAGGAAAGCAGTACTAAGTGTAAGGAAATTAAAGATCTAAAACAAGTTTGATTTATGTCACATGATTAGTAAGTATCAAGGACATATAAAATCCCCAAAAGAGAATAGAATAAAAGACTGAATGTTGATAAACACTTAACAGAAAAAGTAAATGCTACCCCATCTGTGAAACAGAACTTTCCTGGGGATATGGTAATAGCTTTCATACAATCTTCAAATGGGAAAGTATTCCCCCAAATTTAAGAGCCATTACTACAGATAAAACAAGAAAAGTGCAGTTTAAGATAAAGGGTTTTGTTTTGTTTTACCCATAATTGAGCTTTTTCATTTTGTTCTTTTTAGTTCCTGTTTTGGCTTGAGTTAAAGAGAAGTATAATAAAACAACTTAACTTGGAAAATGTACTCTATGTACATAATGAATATCCTTATTCTTAGGAAATACAGATGGGATTACTAAGTGGTAAAGGAGCATGGTATACACAGCCTCCTCTCAAATATTTAGAAAATAAGGATGCACAGATGATAAGAAGGTAGATAGACAGACAGACAGATAGAAGAAAGAAGATGGATGGATGGAAGGAAGGGGGAGAAAAGGAAGGGAGGGAAGGAAGGAAGAATGTTAAAAGTTGGTAGGTCTGGATAACCTGGGAACTGGGTACTGGGATTCTCTATGTTGGTTCTGTATTATACTTGCAAATTTTCTGTAAGTTTGAAATTATTTCAAAATAAAAAAGTTAAAAAAAAAAAAACTCAAGAGAAATAGACCAAAAGGGCATGTCATGGTCAGGTTCATGTGTCAACTTGGCCAAGTGGTGGTACCTGTTTGTCTGGTTGGGCGAGTGCTGGCCTGTCTGTTGCGATGAGGACATTTCATAGAATTAGATCATGATCACGTCAGCTGCATCCACAGCTGATTCCATTTGTAATCAGCCAAAGGGGAGTGTCTTCTGCAATGAGTGATGCTTAGTCTAATCACTGAAAGCCTTTTAAGGAGGATTCAGAAGAGACAGGCTCTTCCTGCTTCGGCTGGCGAGCCTCTCCTGTGGAGTTCGTCCAGACCCTCCATCCGAGTCATCAGCTTCACAGCCTACTCTGTGGATTTTGGACTCTGCATTCCTGTGGTCACGTGAGACACTTTTATAAATTTTATATTTGCGAGTGTTCCCTGTTGATTCTGTTTCTCTAGAGAACCCTAACTAATACAGGAACCCTAACTAATACAGGAACTGGCATAAACCCAGTTCCACTGGTCTTGCAGATGGTCCCTGCGCCTGAGCCTCTCCATGTAGCCAAGTCCATGGTGAACTCTTCAGGCTTGTGGACAGAAAGGTGGCCAAGGAGGGGGCGGGGAAGGAGAAAGGGGCCTCAACACGGAGCCCCAGGCTGGAGAAGGGCTCAGGGCCTCAGGGCCTCGGCCAGGGGCAGCTTCTCCTCCCCACTTGTGAGAAGCCTGGTGTGTGAGACTATGCTGTGTTTTGTGTTTAGAGATGGTTTTAAACAACCACAAAAAGTAGCCCTATGCAAAGAATACAAACTCCCCTGGATTCCAAGGGCCAGCGCAATCATGACAGTGAATTGCAAAGGCATTCAATTATGACTCAAACGAAGGAACCCCCAAATAGCTTTCCTGTGTGGCAAGTGTGGGGCTTCACCCTGAAGGTTCCTTCCCTGAGAACAGAGAAGCAGGCCAGGGAAAAGTTCTCCAACTTTCTCAGAGTAAAGTGCTGAGAGGACCCATGGGAAAACAGCCTCGAAGAGGGGAAGTGAGGGAGACAAAGTAATCAGGTCTCACCCAACAAACAGACAGAGCACCCAGGAACCACACTTTAATGATGAAAAAGGAAAAAGACAGACAGCTTCAAATACGCTCATATCATCCGAAACACAATCAGCATCTGAATATTTTGGGCTGTGATAAAGGAAGCCCAGCAGACAGAGCATGGGGGCGGCTCTAGGGTGTTGGGTCCCCCCTCGCCGAGCCCCTGGGCCCTTCCTCCTGGCCGCCTTCAGAAACACCCATGTGCTAAAACCAAGTGGCAGAAGGATCGTCGCTGTCGACCCTTGGCAGAACCTGCACTGGCCACCGCGAGTGGGAGAGGTGCACCAAGGACGAACTCAGCAAACCCACACCAGCTCCACGCCATGCAGGATGGAAAGGCCAGACACACATCTTTCCAGTAAATATGTAAAGGGAAAGACAGGACTGCCGTGGAATGTTGGAATGTGCAGGGCAGATGGGGCCACCTGTGCCGAAAGTGACACAGGGCCATGGTGAGCCCACAGGACTCCACACGTTCACTGGAATCACTGCACAGTGTGCTTATGACACAACAGTACCTTACAAAGCTGCAGCCATTCTGTGAGTGGAAGTCAACGTGCTTTAAAAGCTCATCACACCCCCTTTCTCTGTATGGCTGCGTTTCTGGGTGATGGCTTCCATCAAGGACGCGCTTTCCCACTGCTGGGATGGAAATGTTTCATGATCATAAAAAAAAGACTCTGAGGTCTAATTTACTCTAAATGGATTAATTTCATAGTCACTGACAATCCAAACAGTAGACAAATACAACAAGAAACTGAAACAAGATGTTTCAGTAGCTTTCTCAACATTTACTACTCTTTTGGCAACTCAATCATGCTTTGTAACAGAGCAGTGCATTTAAAGTTAATGTTCTTAAATGCTGAAGAGTGACGAGAATTTGACCATCAGAACAAAAGTATTTTTAACTTATGGTGGGCAAAGTAGATAAAGCATAGCAACATATCATGAGCTATGCTTCAGGAAAAAATGGGACACACATGGATGGGATGGGCTTAAAACACCGTGTGAGCACCATTTACAGCAAAGGATTCACCGTGGCTGAGAAGGCAGCAGCCCCCACACTGTGGACTAATCCCTGCAGTCACTTTTCCTCTGTTTTTTATCAATCAGTGGAGGTAGCAGTACCTACAGCATATTGTCAGAAAGGTAAAAGTGAAGTATTAGTTGGTGCCACTCTCTTTGTTACCGTCCCTGGATCAACGTACAGAATTAGTTCCTTCTCCCACGTCTCACACGCAGGGACGGTTCCTGCCCTTACCTTTCTGGAAAGCCAAGCACTCAGCAGCGTCCAGGCCAGGTGTCTCCGCTGCTGTGACAGAAAGTATCTTGCAGCTTTGGATCCCTTCCACAATGTGCTGTGGTTCACCTCCAGCCCGGAGCTGCTGCTATGCCCATTTAAACCAAATCAGAGAGGAAAAGAGAGATGGACAGAATCTGCTGAGAGGGGCCCTGACTGTAAGGCCCTTCAAGTGAGAGAAGCACCAAGATGGCAAGGTGGAGAGGTGGAGGGCCACATCTCTGCCTTTCACACATCCCACGTGTGCCATTGCTCAGAACACATCAACATTTCCTTGAATTCTCTTGTGCCCTGAGATGTTCGCACATGAATGTAAAAATCCCCAAAGCCAAGCCCCAATACATCTTGATAAAGCTGTCCTGCCTTGCCCCTCTCACTTTGCGTGATGCGTGGGAACAAAGGGTGATTCTACCAATGTGCTCACCAGCAAACCTCAGGGGGGAAGTGCAGGCCCGAGGGCCACAGCCTGTAATGACTGCTCTGAAGGCTTCCAAAATGGGCCACAAGCCCTGAGCACAGGCACCAACTGAAGTGTAAAACTCTTTACCAGTACACGGGAACACAAAAGTAGGATTTTACTTATTCTGACTGTGAAGGCTGTAGACGTGCTATTAAAGTAGAAAACATGCCTTTCAATTATTTAAAACAGAAATAAACACGTAAGATTTTTGACAGTCATGTTTCCAAACTATCTCCTCAACTGGTTTTTTAATATTTCCTACAGGAGAGGTTAACTACATCAGTCACCTCCTTACATGAGCACACAAATGTGAAAATGCAAGTCTTGCTGGCAGATCCCAGTGAGTCCCTCAAAGGACCTTCATCCTTATGATTCCATTGTGAGGAATTCTTCCAAGTCTCTCCACGGTCCCCCGAAAGAAAATGATTTGTGCCCAACACCTGCCGAGGTGTGCAGCTATGTCCATGCTCAGGAAACAGTTTCAGATTAAGCAAACCTATGAAAGCAGGCACACTCTTGATATGAAAAGGCCTTGAAGTCCAAACTGTAAAGCATGACCATCGATCTCAATAAATCCCACCGGAGCATGTGCCTACCTAACAGACTCACCAAGAGGCCTTTGTCTTAGGGCCCCTGTCAGCATAGGGCCCCACACAATGAGATACTGGGTGGGGCTGGTACCCCCACGGAGGTACCCCCAAGGCAACCCGCCAGGTTCTGGGGGCCTCTCCCCTGAGATACCCCTGAGGTACCCCCGAGGCACCCCATCGGATTCTGGGGGCCTCTCCCCTAAGGCATCCCCAAGGCACCCCGCCAGGTTCTGGGGGCCTGTCTTTCCCACAAGGTCAGAACCAATGCCAGACGCTGCACTGTACTTGCCACAAGGGAAGCACATCGAACCACAAGGAGATACCACCGCACACTGCTTAGAGGACCACCCCTAGCAGTGGAGAACAACATGCGGGGATGAGGAGAAGCAGGGGCACGCGTCCAGAGTGCTAGGAATGGGAAGCTGCAGCCAGGGTGGAAGTGTGCAATAGTTAGGTATAAAAACACCACGTGACCTGCAAGCCCTCTTCCAGGTAAACACGCCAAGGGGCTGAAGACGTGGCCTGGGACACCGGTGCCCTTGGAGGCACTGTGCACACCTGCCGAAGGATGGGGGCACCCAGTGTCCACCACAAATGAGCAAACAAAATGAGGGATATGCACAAAACTATATTCCGCCATAAAAAGGAATGAAGTTCTGATATCTGCAACAACATGGATGAGAGAAATAAACCAGACACAAAGGACAAACAGTGTATGTTCTCATTAGTAATTAGAATATGCAAACTCAGAGTCAGGACCTGGAGCCCTGGCTGTGGGGGGCTGGGTTGACGGGGGTGCTTCTCGGGTGCAGCGTTTCTGTGGGGGTGATGGGAGCGTTCTGCGGTGCACAGCGGAGACAGGAGGACAACATCATGGAGGTGATTAATGCCATAGGATCATATATTTGAACTTGGTTAAAAGGGGAAATTTTAGGTTGTACACGTTACTAGAATAAAATTTCTTAAGAAAATCATAGGACTGTGCAACACAAACAGAGAACACCAACGTGAACTGTGGACGGCAATTAATAGTGCAATTACAGCAGTATCCTGCCCTTTGCAGCAAAGGCACCGCACGAATGCACACTCAATGATGGGGGAGGTTATGTGGGAGCACTGCATTTTCTGCATGATTTTTCTGTGAACTGTAACTTCTCTAATAAATAAAAAAATGTAAATAACTGTTACCAACTGCAACTACAGTATAATAGGTGTATTATTTCCATGCACAGTGGCTCAGTTACCAACCTGACATGAAATGTAAAAGAAGGAAGATGGATTTTTGTTACAGAAGAAAATGGTGATGCCACGAAGATGCTGAAGCTGCCTTCATCGGACTCCGACGTTGCAGTGTCTGAGAAGTGTGTTAACCTCATCCCTCCCAGGGCAGCTGAGCCAATGCATGGATCCTCTACTGCATCGCCCAGGATTTTCACCTAGTTTTAGAATTAACATTAACCTTTCCCCAATTTGCAGCTACAGCCTCACAGAGGATTGGCCTTGCCATGCATGAGGCTCTGCTGGCCGGGGCACGGGCTGCTGGCAAAGCCCTGTGACGTGGGGACAGGCAGCCACCACCACTCGCGGGGGTGAAGCAGGCACTGCTCCAGTCAGCCCTGATGGCCGCGTGTCCACTTCACACCCGCAGGGCTGCTGCACACCCACATGGCTTCACACCCGCACAGCCACTGCACCACCCACATAGCTACTGCACACCAGCATAGCCGCTGCACACCCACGTGACTTCATATCCCATAGCCACTGCACACCCGCATAGCTGCTGCACACCTGCGTAGCTGCTGCACACCCACACAGCTTCTGCACACCCACACAGCTGTTGCACACCAATGCAGCTTCACAACTGTGTAGCTGCTGCACACCCAGGCCTACCCAGTGCTATTCCCAGCTATAGAGCCTGCAGTCCACTCCACCCCAGGCTGCTAGCTGGACACCGTGTTCCCGAGTGACCGCTGCATCTCCTGCACACACTCCGAACTCCTGCTTGTGCTTCTGCACCCTTGCACACTGAGAATGTTCTCTCTCGGATCAGGGCATCCGCCCGACGGCAGCTGACAAGCTCAGGCTAGCATCAGGACCAGCTTGACAACATCCAGCTGCCCCCACGGGGGCTGTCCAGGAGCCACGAGGGACACGCTCACTCTGCATGATACGCGGGGAGGCACCAAGGGGTCCTCTCCACATGTGCGGACCACACGTGGTGCCTCGGGCATTCTCTCTTCACCACGAGGACTTCTGCGGCGTGAACTCAGCCTCCGGGTGGGCCTGTATGGAGAGGCTCAGGGTCCGCCCTGCACCCTGGGCACCCGCAGCACTGCGTCATTGGCACCCAGTGTGCACGCTGCACTTGGTGGGGGCTGACGGGACAAAGCACGTATTTAACGTTTAATTCCACTTTCCATGCAGCAGCCTGTGGTTCCCAGCCACTGCCTGGCCACCTGCGCAGGGCCACCCACCCCGCAGGGATGGGGCGCCCGGGGTCTTGCTGAAGCACACGTGTGCAGGGCCCACAGGTGTCCGGTTGCCCTCCCAGTGGCGAGGGGCCGAATCTATGTAGACAGCAATTCCATTTACGGCCTTGACCACCTGCCAAGGTACGTTTACTTTATGGTTTCCAAGTGGAGAAAATGAGAGTAAAATGAGGGCATGCCTAGAATTCTAAGATGCCGCTGCTGAGAATCCAGTCCCAGGTGAATGCCATCTCAAGAAGCGGGGGGAGGGGTGCCACGGGCACCCCCAGCCCGTGCAGCCTCCTGAGGAGCGCAGGTCTCAGCAGGCACAAGCGCCAAGCAGGACAGGCACAGGTGGGCACTGCTCTGCTGCCCTCCCACCACCACCACAACACGTTAATCAGGCTGGAAACGTGTCTACATCTTCCCGAAGGGCCTGGCGCTGTGCGAACGAGTCCATCTGACACCTCAGCCCAATCCCTGGGGGCCCCGGCCGGCACCCTGGCTGCTCCCCATTCTGCCTGGGGGACGCACGGGATCGGCAGAGCCCCCGACAAGTGTCCCTGGCCCCGTGGACGGAAGCACCTGGACGACGTGCTTTCAGATGCTCTGACCTGCGCAAGCACCCGCCCCACTGGCAGCAGACGGCGTAATAACTTGAGATGCTTCCCACACAGCTGCATAACATCACGTTAGAAAAGAGTACAAAAAAGGCAAGGGAAAAGGACCCACATACTACCGAGGGCCAGCCAGTCAATTGGACAGGTGATTTTAATTCATCCTCCCGTTTTTCCATTTGTTTCAATGATCATACATTAATCTCACAATAGGAAATGCCAATTAAAAATAAATCCTCCATCTGATTTTTGCTGCTAGGCCACGTTGTTTACAACAAAGCTCTGACTTAAAATTGGAATGTTTTATATTCCATTTAATTTCTGAAACTGCCTTCTTTCATTTAATTTACTTTCAAGGATTTAAACTAATCAGAAAAATCTGCTGCCACATATTGTGCTCTCCCACCAAAATGTTCTTAAACACGGAAGGCTGGTGTCTGCAATATTTGGGCCAGATGCCTTCCACGCGAGTCTTTATTAATCTATCACCAATTTATAAACCCATGGAACACATTGATGCGTCTTCTCTTTACAAACCGGATGCCAGGGCAAGGTCAGAAACATTTAGAGCAATTCTGCTGACTCACATGGTGAAATTTTTCTAACAAAATATCTATTGTTTCCCCATAGGGCAGATGTTATTACAAAAGAGAAAATGCTCTAAAATTGGCAAATGAAGTTTTCTTAAATTAGCCCAGACTCTTTAACACACCAGGAGCCTGAGCTAGAAGACACCCACTGTGGCGCATCCCTGCACCCGTGGTCACACTGCCCACGGCGCCCTCATGTCCAGCTGCAGCCATGCCACCTGGGCCAGTGCCAGCGTCTCCATGGCCGTGACCTGTGCCCTGCTGGACACTGGAGGCCATGTGCTACCTCCACTGGCCAGGCCTTTACCAGGTGAGGCCGTTGGGGATGCAGAGGCCGAGAAGACCCCTCCTGCCCCACCCTCTCACACAGGAAGGCAGGGCAGTCTGGCCAGGGTGGTGCAATGCACACTTGACCTCCCCGAGAGGGGAGCCAGGAGGCGTCTATAGACAAGTCCGCCTCTGGGCTGATCTTGAGAAATGAGCAGGTTCTTCTCTCTGCACAGTGGCGCTGACGACACAACAGGATTAATACACGCACAGCAACTCGTACAGAAAGGGCCGGTGACAAGTGACAGCAATGACGTCACCACCACTGCGGAGGGATGACGGTTGCCAATAGTTACCCCTAAGGAATGAGGAGCACAACTGAAGAAGCAAGCGAAAAAAATAATCTGGGATTTCGTGCACAACTGGCTAAATGGAGATGGCGGCGCAGCCACAGCAGGTCAGCTGGAAACAGCACAGGTGGCCGAGTCCTGCATCAACGATGATGTCCTCATGTCACTGGCGAGGAGCCAAGGCCCGTCTGAGGGTGACAGTTCCCAGGAACGAGGGGTTCTGCTGGGGTGGGCAGAGCTCCAGTCAGCAGGGCTGGGCAAGGTGCTTTCTTCCTGTATGTGACATTCTCCCTGTATCTACGTTTAAATCCCTTCTTATGAGTAAATTCAATATAAAGTATTTTTCACCTTAAATAATCAGTGAAGGGGAGAACTGAGTTTTCCAGGCTCGAACAAGAAACCCAGGCCTGGACTGAAACTGAGCATTGGCCCAGCAGAGGTTCAAGTCCAAGCTCACCCCTCCCCTCCTCACCCCTCCCACTTCCCTCCTCACCCCTCCCCCTTCCCTCCTCACCCCTCCCCCTTCCCTCCTCACCCCTCCCCTCCCACCCCTCCCCCACCTCCACCCCCAGCCAGCAGCTCTGTGGGTGAGGAGTCCATGGAGGCGGCAGGAGGAGGCAGCAGGAGAAGGCGCAGGGTCAGGGGACTCACCTCCAGCTTGGGTGTGGGACGTGGTATGTGCTCACAGCTCACTTTACAGGAAATTAAAATTCAATTTACAGAAAACTGACTTTTGCCGGGACTAAGCTGAGCTTTAGAATACACATCACTGCAGGCAACCATAATTAATTAAATTGTCAGAGGAACTGGAGCTGGATGGAAAGGGCTTAATTCTTCCCAATTTGGCACAGCTCGTATCTACCTGAGGACAGGTGTGGCTCGCAGGTCCTGAAAGTCAGCCAAAGAAATGCAACCCTAAACAGCACCTTCTATTCGGAACACTTTAACTCTCCAGGAGAAACATCATAATCATTCTTAAGCTCCCTGCTTTGGAGACAGTTAAGATATTTCCACCAGTTCAGATCTCTAGCAAATCATGAGGCTCGTTTAACACGTGCTCTGAGCTTTTGCAGAAATTTTTCATTTGATATTTTAAAATGTAAACTAAATTATTTGTATCAACTGTTTTTTCCCCACCAATTGCAAGCAAAACCTAAAAGGTATTACATCCACTTTCACAACATAATGTACCAAATCACAACAGTAAAAAAACATATTTTAGATAAGCTTAAACAAGTGAATTAGATATGTCAGAGAAAAATTTTACTTAAAAAACGCCACCATTACCAACAGCTCCAGAAATCTCCTTTTCCACTCCAGCCAAATCTAATCACATCCTAAATTCCTTATTTTTCATTTGGAAATGTCTAGTTTCCACATTTTCTCTACTCAGCAATCTCCACAAACACGCTCTGATGAGGAAGCAATATGTACCACTTGTTTTAACTTCTAAGGGGCAGACATACTCCAGTCCCTATAAACCCAAGCAAACCAAGTTATTTTTACTTCAGATTGTAATTAGATATTCAAAACCCAAAGGAAAAGCTGAAGACATTTTGTGATCTCTGAATCACAGATTCCCAGGGATCATCCTTACCACTTCCTAAATTCCAGTAAAGCCCACGTGCCAATCACTTGAAATAAATGGCTGCATTATTATGACCCAGTTACAGGAAACTCTTGAGCTTTATGTGCATAACAGGTGACAGGGATTCAATGGGGAAAAGATATAGAGAAGAACCAGTAACTGGTTCATTTACTGACAGCGACTGGGACTTCCTTACATGGACCAAAGTTCTCACAGCTGACCATCCAAATCAGTTTATGAATGATTCCAAGTGCTGCCCATATTAGGAAGACAACACCTTCTCTAGTCCCTCTAGGATGCTCGCAGCTATGGACGTGACAAAGTGCATGACCTGTGCGAAATCTCTACAGGTAACATCCCTGAATTCCGCCCCTTACTGCTAAAACGTGCTGCTATTTATATAGCATAGCCCCCGATGTGGAAGACTAGAGGAGAGGAAGATGCACATATGTTTTCTACTTGCAGAACAACCTGTTATATTTCAGGGGAGACTCATTTGGAAACTGCTTTACCTGTGATCTTTACAGTCTAAACCACCTGCACAGGTGCTGACCGTTCTGTACGTTTCTGAGGAGGGCTCAAGAATCACAGACCCAGAAGCTTTAGCAACTCAGCACAGCTACATGTGCTCTTCCAAAAACGCGGTCCACACCGCTGAGTTGGGAGACGGGCAAGGGCCTTTGTGGCAAAGCTTGTAGCTTTGGGGCTTATTTAGAATCCCTTTAAGAACAGCCACACGGCAACTGCCATGTGGGGGCAGCCACTGGCAG
>PVIY010050070.1:0-16426 GCA_004026745.1 Myrmecophaga tridactyla
ACTGTGAGCCGCTGGTTTTGGAACATGCAGGAGTGACAGAGCCTGAAAGGAAAGTGAGGTTATGGAATCAGAAGACGGGGAACGGGTGTTGGGAGGCAGGAGCAGCGGTCCTTAGTGAGCTCGCCCAGGTGGCCGGGGTCGTGAGCAGTGGAGCTGGGGCTCCATCAGGTGGGCCGACGTCCTGCCCAGAGCCTGCTGCACTTAGCCATTGAGCCTCCTGCCTCCTTACTCAGGTATGATTTGTTAAATGCCAGCCAAATAAAGCATTTGAGAGAGAATTACTGAGTTATGGAGTCCTACTGCTTTAAGAATTCAGAATGGACTTGAAAGATTATTACTAAATTCTGAAGTGTTTTACAGGAAATCCTAGATTTTAGAATTTGAAGATTGGCCGAATACTAACATAAATAATACTATGTTTTCTCTTCTTAGTGTTGGACCAAGTGCGGACGTTCCTTCCACAGATGGCCCAGGCAAATGAAAAGCTGAGGAGAGAAATGGCAACTGCACCACCTGGTCGATTCGATATTGAGAATGTTGATGGGACTCTTGGGAGAATTGTACAAATGGTAACTGTGCTTTGCTTTCATTTCATAAAGGGAGATTATCAGTGTGAATGTTCATTTAAAAAAGAGAGAGAAAACTTTTCCATTTAATTCCAAATGTTCTTCTTGAAGGTCAGCTCAGGTTTCCAGTCCTTAGGTGCTTAGTTATTTGGAGCAAGGCCTGACAGGTCGGTCAGTACTCATAGGTGAAGTTCAGTACTCATAGGAAACTTTTGAAGTTACATATTACATTTGTTCTCTCATAGCATTCATTTGCTTAATGTCCTAATGGATCTTTTTTCCAACCAAGGGTCAAAGGAGGTGATCATTTGGTTCATTGAGTGTGCAAAAATAAATGATGTGTGTAACAGAATGTGTGAAAACTGTCACTCAGTTTATACTCATACCTTGTTTCTGAACTGGGAAGGGCTGACACCATTGTCAACAATAATATCAAATTCATCGGCACATCCGGTGATTGGCCTCTGGAATGCCCCACACCCAGCCCCTTCACACGACCTTTGCTGCCACCCCTGTGACCTGAGCTGCCGTGGACTGCTGCAGTCATCCCCTTGCAGGCCTCCCTCCCCTCTTCTTCTGTCGCGCTTGTTGCTCACCCAGTATGTGTGGCATGTTTCTGATGAGTCCACGTCTCCCGTGGGACCCTGCCAGGCCCTTCGCCCCTGCACTTACACATTCGAGCTGCCGCGGTCCAGCCTTTCCCTGGGCTTCCCTCTTTGTGGAATGCTGTCCCCAGACCTCTGCCTCTGACTCCCTTGATCTCTGTTCAATTACCACCCCATCGAGAGGCCTTCCCTAATGACCCTGCTATTACCCCATTTAGTTTTCTTTATTTTCACTACTGACACTGTGTTTTACTATGGATTCTCTTACTGTCTGTCTTTCCCCACTAGAGCAGGGTCGGCACACGTCTTCTGTAAGGGGCCATGTGCTTGCACAGCCATGCACCTCTGCCGCTGCAGCCTGAGAGCAGCAAGGATAATGTGTAAATGAACAAGCAAGACTTGCAGACTTTACTTTGGATATTATTTGAATAATTTTCACATCCTTCAGATATTCTCTTGAGTTTTTTTTTTCCCAACTGTTAAAATAACAAAAAAACATTCTTAGCTCACAGGCTGAACAAAAACAGGTAGCAGCCTGTATTTTGCCCACAGACAGTAAGTTTGCCAAACACTGCTCAAAAATGTCAGTGCCGTGAAGGCAAGGGTTTCTAATGTCGTCGAGTCTCTGGTGTCTGGTGTGGTGCTCAGCCTTTGTTGGAGTTTGGGAAGTGAATGCTGTTGAATGTGTTCAGAATACACAGAATCAGGTCACGGGAGACTTCTTAGGCTTGTACTACATGCAAGTCATTCTGGTGGACGCTGACAACAGAAAGAACGAAAGTGCCGTGTTGTATCAAAAGTGTTTCTACCCTTTGCACTTTAGTATTTGTGCTGAATGTTGTTTGTTCCCAGTGTTCTTTATCATAATTTAGCTAGGGGCTACTGAAATAAATTTCCTGCGTATTACTCTTTTGCAGGATGTCGCCTTATTTGAGATGAGTCAGTCTGATTCGAAAGAAGACAACGGTTCAGAGGAGAGCTCAGAGTCTGAGGGTGAGGACGACAGCACGCCTTACGAAGTCAACATAAACAACATTAAGCTTCCTAATTCCCAAGGTGGGAAAGGCAAGATTGAGGTTTTGGACAGTCCTGCAAGTAAAAAAAAAGAAATAGTGGAATAAATGATCTGAAAAGAAACAGGTGATAATATGCTTGCTAATTCTGTGAAAAAGAATGTGGGTTCATATTATTTTACGTTTCAGGTCTCTGTGGTGCTTTTATGTCATACTGGATGTATCTGTTTCTCAGAGAAACAAAAGCTGGCTTAAAGGAGTTGGGATCATCTGGGGATAGATTTAACTTTTCTGTATGCTGAAAAGATTTCCATTTAGAAAGCTTTACTTTGTCATGGTGAGGCATGAATTTGTTGGCGTCTTGCTGTTTTTGTTTAACTTGTCCTCCTGGATGAAGCACACCTAAATTTTTTTAGGTTATTATAAAGTCAAATTTCTTAGTCACCATCAAAGTGGATTCAATGAGGGAGACATTTTTTTTTTTTTAGGAAAAAGATTTTTGCAAAGAAAAAGTTACTTAATTTATACTTAGGCATATCCCTACATTTAAAACAATATTTCTTTCCACTTTGAGCCTAGGAAACCAATGCTATGTGGTTTGGTCATTGCCAGTGACTGCAGCCACTGAATGCATGTAGAATTTACTGGTTGGGAGTGGGTTTTCTTTTCTTTTTTCATAAAGCAACACTTTTTATCTGAGTTATTACAGCTGTTTCACACTGCTGCCCACAGTTAAACCCATCAAATGCAGAAACTAGAAGCGCAGGAAAGGGGGGAGGTGTAGTACAGAGAAAGGCAGTGGCTGGTTTTCCTTTCAGAGGTCAGAGTGGTGCCAAGCTGCAGTTGCCTGCTGCCTCAGCCTTGATCCTGGTAACGTCGGGGATCTTGTCCTCCATCCAGCCTTTGAGTCTGTCGAACTCATGCAGCTGCTGCCTAGTGTTTGGGGCTCTGTTTGAGCCCAGGGCTTTATTCCTTCTCCCGATAGCCTGAGGCTTCCTGGAAATCCCATGAGGACAGTTGTCAGGATCTGCTTGGCCTTTCTCATTGGAAACTGGAAATGAGCACTAACCACCAGCTGCCCTGGGCGAAATGAACAGGTCCAGAATGGGACTCTCTCAGCTGGAAAGGGGTTCGTGCTGGGGTTCATAGCACCCCACAGCTGTGGGCAGTTGTTGTGTAAATGTTTAAAGATCGCCTTCCACTGGGCATTGTGCTTCACTGTGGGAAGAGCTGCCCTGACGGTGTGTGGCGTGTGGCACAGCAGGCACCCACATCTGCAGGCGTGTGGGCAGCAGGGCATTTAAACCGCGGGAGACTGCTCCAGGCAGCAGCTGTGGAAGTGACTTCACAGGAACTACTGAAATACCCATATAGACATGGCTGAGTTATCACTGAATAATTGGTTAGGCTAGAGATAGTTACTAGTGTGTAAAGATTTTGCTATTTATCTTCTGCCATGGCTAGCTTGTGTGTATATAGCCAGATTTCCTGTAAGTTAAGTGAGTCAACTAAATTCAGGTGCTTTGGACATTGTTGTGACGCATAGGAAAATAAAGAAAAACATAAATGCTAAAGAGAAACATGCTAAAGACATCATTTCAAGTAAGTATAAAATAGATGAATTATTCAGTATGTGATATCAGCACTGGCTAATATTTGGCTAACTACCATTTGCCAAAATAAATTATACATGGACTAAGATTTAAATGTAAAAAAAAACAATTATAAGAGTTCCATAATAAAATATGGATGACTATTTAATAATGGAATCAGGAAAGGTTTTTTTAGAAAGCATAAAATCAGAGCCTGAAATCACTAAGAAAAAGAAGATAAAATTTTAACCACATTAAAAATGAAAAACCAGTGGGTAGCAAGGAAATCTAAAAGGCATAGGACAAGCCGACATTAGATAACAGGGTGAGTATCAGTATATAAAGAGCACTTAGAAATTAGTGAAAAAGGACTAATACCTCAGTAGTTGGACATAAAGAAATAAAATTCACATGAAACAAGTATCTTCAACCCTATTTATCAAAGAAATGCAGATGAGACCTAGATGGTGTGTTTTACCTGCTGACTTGGCAGGTGAAACAATAGCTGGTACTTACTTAGCACTTTCTGTGTGTCAGATACTATCAGTGTTTTCATTTAAGAGTTGCCACCACTCATCCGTATGTAAACTTAACACTCGTGCATTTTGTTTAGGTGTTTCAGTAATGCCTTCATGTAGAAAGTGTCCTTTTCTAGCGGTTTGCACTGCAGTCTCTTAGGAAGTCAGTCACTGTTGGACTTTTGGGTGGTCCACCTCTGTGCCTCCTCTGGCGGATGGCTCAGCTGTCATTTCTCCTGTTTCTGCTAAGATTGATGAAACCTTCTCTTTGGACATGTGGGGTTCCATTTTTCTATGGCTTTGTGACAGTCATAAATCAGAAAATTACGTGTGATGCTCCTTGAGGCAAAATTTTCAATCCGAATGATTCTTGCATCTGTCCCCGTAATATTCATCAAGTATGTATGGTACTTCTAAAGAACTGCCTTGCAGAGTACTTTGTATAATTGTGCCTGTATCCACTCCTATGGTTTTAAAAAGTCAAGAAGAAAGCGTCTTCGTTTTATTTGTGTTTCCCGCAGTGCCTTTCACTCAGGTGGAATATACAACAAATCTTCTGTAAAACAGCTCCATTTATTTTCTTCTCTTCATGCCAATTGAAGTAATTTGGATTAAAAATCCATGGTTCACGTTAGCTAAGGAGGCTGAACTCTGATGTAAGGAAATAGACAGGAGCGAAGGTGGGTCTCTAGTGGGTCTGTAAGTAATGTTACCACAGTGAAGGTAAACAAGATTGAAGGGGTTGTATAGACCAGCGTGTCCTGCACTGACCCACTGGCTCACACTAGAAGCATGAGTGAGTTCTTGTAAGGAGTGTTTCAAAGATTTGATTCTTATATAAAGAGTGTTTAAGTCCAGGGTACAGGGAAAAAACTGCTATTACATGCCATGAGCTGTTTCAAAAGGAAACCATCAGCACAGCCACAGCAACAGCAGAGGTAAATAATGAGAGTAGGGACAAGGGTTAAGAGGAGGTTTAGATTTTCTCTTTGGTGAGGGTGTGTTTATTGGTTTTCTGTCTCTTGGGAACAATGAAATTATCTAAAATTGAGAATGTTGACGGACTGTGGACTTTGGGCATTATACCTAATGCCTGATGAATGCGGGTGGCTGAAGGATGCACTGACGGAGAAGTAGATTGGCACACGTGCTGCATACTTATGAATGAAGGCTGTGCTGCTACAAAAAGGAACAAAGTCGTGAGGCATGCAAGGATGTGAATGAACATATGGGACATTTGGTGAGACAGAATAAGCCAGAAACAAAAAAACAACAATGGTATGGTCACCTTTAGAAAATGCTTATAAGAAAACAGGGGCCTAGATTGTAAGCTTTTACAGCAGACACATTAAGTCTGGAGTGGTGATTAGTATTTCTGGATTTTGAGAGGCTGTTTTATATATATGACCTGATATTTAGAGAGAAGAGCAAAACCAAACAGGTTGGGGTTAAAGTAATTCAGAACTTAGGGGTAAGGAAGACAGTGTTTATATTTTAAAACCACAGATACTCTTTGAGACCAATGATAGAAAGGTTTATTTGATCTGGAACTGAAGTTTTCTGTAGTGCATAATCTAATTCAACCTATCCGTACAGCTCATTTGAACAATTGAAACACAGGGAGCACAGAATGAGAAAGAGTTCCTTTAATCCTGTATAGATTATTGTAATGCCTGGATACATCCTAGAGTATATTAAGCAGATAATCAAAAAGTATTGGCAAAGTCCACTGAGGGAGGGGAGAAAGACTATAAAACTATTAAACCTTACATTCAGGGAATCCCCTGATACTGTGTCAAACTTTAGGGACACCCAGATCAATAGGCCATGCCCTCGATCATGAGGCTTACTCTTGTGAAGCTTATGTAGGTAGTGGAGAAGCTTAGCCTACCTACAGGTATGCCTAAGGGTTACTTCTGGAGGACCTCTGTTCTTGCTCAGATGTGGCCTCAGTCTCTCTAAGCCCAACTCTGCAAGTGAAATCACTGCCCTCCCCACTACATGGGACATGACATCTGGGGTGAAAGTCTCCCTGGCAACGTGGGAGAGGACTCCCAGGGATGAATCCAGACCTGGCACCATGGGATCAACAATTCCATCCTGAAAAATGGGGGAAAAGAAGTGTAACTAATAGAGTATCAGTGACAGAGTTCAAATGGAGTCGAGAGGCTACTCTGGAGGATGCTCTCACACAAGCATCTGGTAGACCTTGCTACCTATCATAACCTGCCAACCCCCAACCAGGACCATTCCAGCCAATCCTAAAGCACACTTAGGGCAATTTATAAGATTCCACAAGAGTTCCAGGCACTAGAGTAACTTGCCAGAAACCTACAACCTCCAGATGGGTCCCTGGTCCAGATAAGTCCTGACACCTAGCCCAGCCTCTCCAGAACATCAGATAGTTCCATCTCCCTACCCCATACTAGTGAGAGAAAATCTAAAAAATTTAGAATTGCCATAGCCCAAACAACCCCAATGAGAGGTATGGAAAGATCAAAGGTGATGGTGGAATTATACCTAGAAGATAGGACTTGACAAATTAATATGAATGCTGAATCATTAAATTGATATCTCTTTTAGTCTCTGGTATCTTATAGCAGCTAGAAGTAAAAACCTAAAATTGTGAAATTGTAACCCATGTCAAAGTCTGAAATATATTCTACAGCTAATTGTGGTGCTGTGCTTTGAAATTTATAGCTTTTTTATATATATGCTATTTTTCACCAAAAAAAGGAAAAAAAGTCGATTGTGATGATAAAGTATTTAAGCCCTCTAGCCTTCTATATTCTGGAGCAGCCAGAAGGAAAAATATGAGAGGATCATGTGGTAGCCCATGACAAACTCTGGGATCTGTCCTGTAACTACTTGTTGAAGAGTGCTTTGAAAACTATTCCTTTTTTATTTCTTTGCTTTGTATATATGTCATACTATACAATAAAAAAGTTAAAAACAAATACATGCTGTAATTTGATATTGCTTAGACCCCAACACACAGTAAAATATGTAATAAATTATATTCTTAAAAAAAAAATCCGTGGAAAATTCTTGTTAGTGATTGGGTTAGGGGTGGGCATGTGGCCCAAACCCTCCCAGTGAGGCGGGAGGACCATCTGTAGTAGACTTTCGGGAAGGAATTTCTCATTCCATAAAAGGATCATGAAGGATGGTTTTTGTTTTTGGAAGAAAGGACAGGATTGGGTATATATATATATTTTAACATTTTTATTGAGATATCTTCTTGCACTTATAGTCCATCCAAACTATACAATCAATATCGTCACATGTATTCATCACCATGATCATTTTTAGAACATTTGCATCACTCCAGAAAAAAAATTAAAAAAAAAAACAACTCATATCCCGTACCCCTTACCTCTCCCTCTCATTGACCACTAATATTTCAAACTACCTAATTTTTTACCCTTTATCCCCCTTATTTATTTCTTTTTAATCCTTTTTTTACACATCTCTACTTTGCTAGCTGCCGGAATGCACTATATGAGAAACGGAACAACT
This sequence comes from Myrmecophaga tridactyla, assembly GCA_004026745.1. Taxonomy (NCBI): domain Eukaryota; kingdom Metazoa; phylum Chordata; class Mammalia; order Pilosa; family Myrmecophagidae; genus Myrmecophaga; species Myrmecophaga tridactyla. The sequence continues at coordinate 7,814 of PVIY010050070.1, forward strand.
TTTAATAAGGGGGATTTCTTAAATTGCAAGTTTACATGTTCTAAGGCTGTGAAAATGTCCCAATTAAACCAAGGTATAGAAATATCCAATCTAAGGCATCCAGGGAAAGATACCTTGGTTCAAGAAGGCTGATGACGTTCAGGGTTTTTCTCTCTCAACTGGAAAGGCACATGGCGAACATAGTGGTGTCTTCTAGCTTTCTCTCCAGGCCTCTTGCTTCATGACGCTCCCCCACGGGCATTTTCCTTCTTCATCTCCAAAGATCGCTGGCCAGTGGACTTTATTTCTCGTGTCTCTCCTGCTCTCGTCATTCTCAAGCTTTCTCCAAAATGCTTCCTCTTTTAAAGGATTCCAATAAAGTAATCAAGACCTACCTGGAATGGGTGGAGTCACATCTCCCGCTGTTCAAAAGTTAGTACCCACAGCTGGGCAAGTCACATCTCTGGAGATAATCTAATCAAGTTTCCAATATACAGTCCTAGACAGGGATTAGAAGAAATGGTTGCTCCCACAAGAGTAGATGAGGATTAAAACATGGTTTTTCTAGGTACATAAACCCTTTTAAACCGTCACACCTGGATAAAGGAGCCTCAGACCCAAGGTTTCACAATCACATGGTCACACTGTAAATATACACAGTCTTCAAGAGTCAAGACTACTGGGACACAGCTTAACAATTTCAGGTGCTTTCCTCCAGCTACTCTAATATACCCTAAACTAAAAAGGCATGAGCATAACCTCCAGGATAACCTCTCGACTAAAAATCTCTCGGCCACTGAAACTTTGTCTCATTTCTCTCTTCCCCCTTTTGGTCAAAAAGTCTTTCTCAATCCCTTGATGCCGGGTCCCATGTTGCCAGGGAGATTTACACCCCTGGGAGTCATGTCCATCATAGGGGGAGGACAGTGATTTCACCTGCCAGGTTGGCCCAGAGAGAGGCCACATCTGAGCAACAAAAGAGGTTCTCTGGGGGTGACTCTTAGGCATAATTGTAAGTAGGCTTAGCTTCTCCTTTGCAGGAATAAGTTTCATAGGGGCAAAAGCCAAGATTAAGGGCTCGGCCTGTTGAACTGTTTGTCCCCACGGCTGGTGAGAACTGGATTGGCCATCTGACCACGTCTGGGTGTGATTCATGGACTCCAGCAGCCTTCTAGTGGCCATGAATGGAGCCAGCCTGAGGGTAAACCAAAGAGCAGAGAAGCAAAGAACATGAGTCTCATCTCATCAAGTGGCCCAATAGACTGCACTATTGCTGGACTTACCTTTTTGTGGCACAACAAATTTTCTTGTTAGAAAAAAAAATAACCTTATGAAATAAGCTGCTTTTATCCATTTTACTAGCATGGAGGTGCTCAGCCAGTTTCCTAAGGACTCTCAGTCTTGGTGGGACCAAGATTTAACTTCAGGCAGACACACCTGGCCATTTGACCTCAGCCGCTGGGCCACATGCACAGGCACGGAAGCTGTCTGGATTCGAATCCCAGCCCAGCTGCCTTAATCTCAGTTTCTCTGTCTATGAAATGGGGATAATAATATCTCTGTCATAGGGCTTTTGTGAGAGATTAAGTCAATACATATCAAGTGCTTAGAACAGTGCTAAATAGTTATGAGGTGTTATTTCGCTATAAAATTCATACATTATGATGGCAAAGATTTGGGGAAAATTGATGTGCTGGTTTAAAAGGATGTATGCCCCCTAGAAAAGCCATGGTTTAATCAAAATCCCATTTCATAAAGGTAGAATAACCTTATTCAATACTGTGTGTAATCAGATCGTCTCCCTGGATGATGTGATTTAGTCAAGAGCGGTTGTTAAACGGGATTAGGTGACATGTCTTCACCCATTTAGGTGGGTCTTGATTGGTTCATTAGAGTCCTATAAAAGAGGAAATGTTTGGAGAATGGGAGATTCAGAGAGAGCAGAGAATGCCGAAGCACCACAAAGCTGAGAGTCCACGAGCACTAACCTTTGGAGATGAAGAAGGAAAACACCTCCCAGGGAGCTTCATGAAACTAGAAGCCAGGAGAGAAAGCTAGCAGATGATGCCGTGCTCGCCATGTGCCCTTCCAGATGAGAGAGGAACCGTGAACTTCATTGGCCTTCTTGAATCAAGGTATCTTTCCCTGGATGCCTTTGATTGGACATTTCTATAGACTTGTAATTGGGACATTTTCTTGGCCTTAGAACTGTAAACTAGCAACTTATTAAATTCCCCCCCCTTTTTTATAAACTTTTTATTAATTAAAAAAAAATTAACAAAAAAATTGATATCATTCCATTCTACATATACAATCAGTAATTCTTAATATTATCACATAGTTGCATGTTCATCATTTCTTAGAACATTTGCATCGATTTAGAAAAAGAAATAAAAAGACAACAGAAAAAGAAATAAAACAATACTAGAGAAAAAAAAGATTATACATACCATACCCCTTACCCCTCACTTTCATTTACCACTAACATTTCAAACTGAATTTATTTTAACATTTGTTCCCCCTATTATTTATTTTCATTCCATATGTTCTACTCTTCTGTTAATATAGTAGCTAAAAGGAGCATCGGATGCAAGGTTTTCACATTCACAGAGTCTCATTGTGAAAGCTATATCATTGTTCAGTCATCATCAAGAAACATGGCTACTGGAACACAGCTCTACATTTTCAGGCAGTTCCCCCCAGCCTCTCTGCCACATCTTGAACAACAAGGTGATATCTACTTAATGCATAAGAATAACCTCCAGGATAACCTCTCGACTCTGTTTGGAATCTCTCAGCCATTGACACTTAGTCTCATTTCACTCTTCCCCCTTTGGTCGAGAAGGTTCTCTCAATCCTTTGATGTTAATTCTCAGCTCATTCTAGGGTTTTCCTCAGTCCCTTGATGCTGAGTCTCAGCTCATTCCAGGATCTCTGTCCCACGTTGCCAGGACAGTACACACCCCTGGGAGTCATGTCCCACGCAGAGAGGGGGAGGGTGGTGAGACTGCTCATCATGTTGGCCGGAGAGAGAGGCCACATCTGAGCAACAAAAGAGGCTCTCTTGGGGGTGACTCTTAGGCCTAAATTTTAAGTAGACTTGACCTATCGTTTGTGGGGTTAAGTTTCATATGAACAAACCCCAAGACTGGGGGCTCAGCCTATAGCTTTGGTTGTCCACACTGCTTATGAGAATATCAAGAATTCAACTTGAGGAAGTTGAATTTCTCCCCGCTCTCACCATTCCCCGAAGGGGGCTTGCAAATACTTTTCCAGTCACTGCTCAAATCATTCTGGGATTCATCGGGGCATCTCTCTGGACAAACCAACAAAATCTCATGTGCTACCTGAGATTCCAAGTACTTATGACATTCATTCAAACTATCTACATGAATTATATTAGGAAATGCTCTAGTCAAAATATAAATTTTGTAACAAATAAACATTTTTTGCTTTAGTCTCACACCTAAGGTCATATTTTAAAGTATTAATTATCATCTATTTTCAGCACCTTGCAATAATGACATTCCTTTGTTCTTCCTCATGCAAAAACATTTTTAAAATTTGTACATTGTACATTTCACTATTACTATACACTCCAGGCATTCTGGATTATACCATCTCGATCTTTAACATCTATCTTTCTTTCTGATTTCATTTATGTCCCCAGCCCTCCTCCCTCTATCATTCTCACATGCAGCTTCATTCAGTATTTTAACATAATTACATTACAGTTAGGTAGTATTGTGCCGTGCATTTCTGAGTTTTTGTATCCAGTCCTGTTGCACAGTCTGCATCCCTTCAGCTCCAATTACCCAATATCTTACCCTATTAAATTCCCCCTTTTAAAAGCCGTTCTGTTTCTGGTATATTGCATTCCCGCAGCTAGGAAACTAGAACACTTGGTGAGACATTAGAGTGGTACAGCCTTTGACCCAGAAATTCCACTTCTAGGAATTCATCCTCATTAAATTTGTTCACAAATTTGTATGTAAGATATTTTTATTGCCATACTTGAAATGGCAAAAAACAAATCTAAATGTCCAATAATGGGTAACAAGTTGAGTAAACTGGTACAACCATTTGATGGAATAAAAGCCACTGAAAATATATACAGGTATGCTTATTGTCAGAGCAAGACACTCATGATATACTGTTAATCGAAAAAAAGCAGATAAAACTATGTACGGTATTAAGTAGGCATGTATAGAAAATGTCTGGAACAATCCCAGATATCTGTGATTATTTCCGTGTGAAGAGATACGGTTGAGTCTTCCTAAGTAAAATCCTCCTTATCCAACATGTCTCACGACTGACAATGTCTGCTTAAGCCTAGGTTTCCCATGTCTCACGACTGACAATGTCTGCTTAAGCCTAGGTTTCCCATGATAGTTTTCATTTTGGGGGGGAAGAGTGGGAGAACCAAATTTGGTTTCAAGCCACTTCCCCAAAAGCTCTTGCAGATAATGTCCATTTTACTCAGGGTTTTTAGTTTGACAGGTACTAAGTGAGTACCTACCACTCACGACCCAGGTCCTGATTTAGGCACTAGAAATAAAAGTTGCCTCAGCAGGTTAAGACTACCAGCTTTGTGGCTTGAGTCTGTCCTGCCACTTACTAGATGTGTGATTTGGGACAGTATACTTAGGCTCTTTCATTTGAAACAGTTACTGAGCCGCTGCGTGTCAGGCACGGTCCAGCATCGAACGTTACATTCTAATGGGGAGAGATGGATGGTAACTAGCTAATCCATCAGGAAATGGTAAGGGCTGTGAATTTAATGCAGATAAGGGAAATACAGAACGACAGGACAGGTGAGGGGCGAATGTGGGAGCAGATGCGCGATGTAGGGTACTCAGGAAACGTGGCTGGTGACTTGGTATTTGAGAAGAGACTGAGGAAGTGGGGCTGAGCGTTGTGCCTGGGGAGAGAGTTTTGGAAAGGGCTTGGCTGGCGCAGAGGTGCACGGCTCTGGTTGCACCGTCCCTTCTCACTTCCACATGAAGTCAAGGTGGGGGCCTGGCGTCAGCCTTGGGGAGTGTTTGCAGGTGCCCAGCGACCAAGCCAGGATCACCCCCGGACGCTGCTCATCGGGGTCGCCCCCATTTACCCCTGGGAAGATGTGGCACTGAGCGCAGAGGCTGAGGCAGGCGGAGCTGCCCGGCTGCAGGGGAGATGACAGGTGAGCCCGGGGGCAGGGCCACGCGGGACGTGGCCAAGCAAAGCAGAGGCTGTGGCAGGGCTCTCAGCAGACAAGGACCTTCGGGGAGGGCTCGTCCAGGTGGGGACCCCGGCAGTGAGAGGAGGAGGGCGTGATTTGGATGGGTAAGAAGAGCACCTCGGTGTCTCGCTCTTCCAGGTGGAGTTGTGAAGATTAAATGAGAGACCATTTGTCCAGTGCTTAGCGTCGCGTCTGGCACACAGGAAGACCCTCAGTAAACGACAGGGTTAACGGTGGGGAACAGAGGGGTGCTTGCCCCTGGTTGGGAAGGCAAATAGTTTCACCAGCTGCTACCTGCTGAGCGAGAGGTGGTGGGCACACAGAGGAGAGTTAGCCCAGCTGGCAGGTAGGAAAGGCCAGGAAAGGGGTTTGAGCAAAAGGGAGTATGTACTAGATTTTAAACTATTTGGGACCAGAGATCATGCGATTAAAAACGTGTGATCCGCACAGTGCCAGAGCACCTTGTACCTGACAAGCACTCAAGGACAGCTGTGGGCTGGCCACCCAGGACGGTGGGTTAAAAAACAGAACAAAGCACAAAGATGCATCTTATTTCCAAATTTAAAAATTTATATATTCTACATTCACATTGCTTACAGGAGATACTGTTCCTTGAGAGGAAATAATATAAAATCTTTTTAATAATTCCAAAGGTATGGCTCTGAACACATTACACTAATGTTCTAATAAATGCGCCCTTTATATTGTACCTGGAGGGGACGCAAGGCGACGCCAGCAGTGGCCGCTCCGAGCGGAGGGCTCACAGGTGCTGAGCTCTGGGGCCGCTCGTAGCCCTCGTCTGCGTCCGGGCTCCGGCGCCCCGTGAGCTGTGTGTGAAGATACCCAGGCATGGCTAGATTAATCTTCGTGGGAACAAAAGCATCGTGGTATTTTAGAGTATGTATAATATGCAACAGATAGAAGCCAACAACTGCAGACCACTTAAGCTGCGGAAGGCGTGCTGCAGCCCGCTCAGGCGCAGGTGAGCGCTGCTGTTGGTGGATGGGCCCTGGCTGGTAACTGCGTCCACTGCCCCGCTGGGCTTCTCCGACGTGCCAGAGTCCAGAAGTCGTGTCTGCCAGGGCCCCTGACCCGACGTTCTCTAATATTCCAGCGTCACGGTCTTGGTTTGGAGGTACTCGTTCAGAGCCTCCTCACCTGGGGAAGAGAGAAGCGGTTCAAGGCCCAGGTCCCGGAGCAGGTGGGTGTGGCGGGCGCAGGTGCGGATTCTGCCTCGGCCAAGCCTGGGACGGGGTCTGAGAAGCAGGGACCAGGGCCAGGACCCAGCCACCAGCCTCTGAGAACCAGGGCTGTCCCCCTCAAACCCCAAGCCTTTCTCCTTCATTTCCCCATGGATGACCAAGTCCATCTCTGTCTTGTCCACTTAGGCTGACCAGGACACTGTCCTTCAGATTATGTTAAATAAAAAATAAGTAAAGCACCGGGAAGAATGTTTGTGACCATTCAGTTGCATCTTACTTTGACGATAAGGAAATACAAGTTCCTTGATGCAGGTAGTAGCTCAGAGCCAAGCGCATGTGCTGGCAGGAACGGTCCGCCTCTCCTCAACAGCTCCTATTTTGAGCCAGTCCTACCACCTGTTTCTACAGCCAAGGGTGAAACCCACAGGTGACCCGAGGATGCAGTTATGGCAGTTGAGTGAAGCCAAGGGCTCTTGTCCCCACATGAGAGCCACCTGGGGAGCTTTCAAACTCCTGCTCCAAGTCAGGAATTGGTTTTAAAGCTCCCAGGTGGTTCAAACCAAATAGGCAGCTAAGGTTGAGAACCCCTGAGCAAAAAGGATTTTAAAATTTGGAGAGGAAGAATCGATCAGGCAGACTCTAGTGTTTTGCAGTAAAGCACGGACCTGAAGCTGGTTTATCTCACTCTTCCAAAGGCAAACAGCACTGGGTGCCTCGTGTGCTAAGCAGTGCCTAAGTGTCCTGTGTTCCCCACCCCGGGGTCCAGAACACCAGGGCAGGTATGGGGACGCCCTAGCTGTGCCCAGCGCTGCAGACGCACTGCCAGAGTTACCAGAAAAGGGAAAATACGCCCCACGTGAACCAAGCTTAGATTAGCAGCTTGCCATTTCAAGTAAATCACAAACCCTTCAATTTTTGAAATAACTTGTCAGACTGATGGTGGGGAGGCGAGCCTGGGGACAGCCGGGCGGCAGGGAGGCGAGCCCGGGGACAGCGGGGCGGCACTTCCAAAACCAAACACCCAGTTATCTGTTTATTGTCAGAGGGTCTTTTTTTTTTTTTTCATTCTTTCAAAGTTTCTCTTTTTCAAAAAAGAAAGGATTTTCCTGCAGCTTTTGTACTTTTCTGTATGTAGTTTATGTTAAAGAAAATGCGGCGCCCTTCTAGCAGCCGTCCCGGGTGAAGGCTGCTGCAGCCCCAGCTCTGCCCGCGGGGACCACGCGCCCCAGGCCCACGGGGCGGAGGGCGCCGTCGCGGGGACCGAACGCACCTAAGTCCTTTCCGAAGCCGGACTGCTTGAACCCGCCGAACGGGGCGGCCACGTCCGTCTTGTTGTAGGTGTTGATGAAAACCGTCCCCGCCCGCAGCCTCTCGCTCACGTACATGGCTTTGCTTAGGTCCGTCGTGAACACTCCCGAGGCCAGGCCGTACTCTGTGTTATTTGCCCGCTGCAGCACACTGTCGATGTCCCTACAGGATATTTTTAGGAAAACATGAAAGTTCATTAACCGTAAAGCAAAATATTCGCATTTTGTATTTGAATTCCCCCCCCCCCCGCGATGCATCTCTAGCAGCAGGAGAGCGTTAATAGCACCCTGTTGATGTTTTACAGATGAACTGTTCCAGGCGGACACCAAAGGAGACGCCCGTGCGCTTGACGACGTGGCCAGTGGGTGCGAACCACGCACTTCACCCCCCGCTTCACAGGAAAGGAGCCGGGGTGCAGGGGCGTCAGTGCGGGGCCGAGGACCCTGGGCGCCCCCCCTGCGCCGTCCTCCATGGCCCTCGGGGCGCCCTGCCTTCCCGCCCGCTGGGCGCCGGGTCAGCAGCAGGAGGAGGCGGGTTTGCGCGAGAGCCCGAGGGTGGCCGGACCCCAGCGGTCAGCGCATCCAAAGCGGCGGGGCGCGGCCTGGGAGTGAAAGTGTGACTTCTAATCCAGTTGGTTATTCTCTGGGTAGAGAATGCATGCTCACAGATTTCATGCTCTATTTAGTGCAAGGCAGAGGAAAAATGACATGCCTAGTGGAAGCCTAAGTGAAACTGTGCCCGGAGAACACAGCCGCGTGGGGACCCGGGGATGGGACATACCCGCGCGGGGACCCGCGGACGGGACATACCCGCGCGGGGACCCGGGGATGGCACACACCCGCGTGGGGACCCGGGGACGGCCACATACCCGCGTGGAGACCCGGGGACGAGCACATACCCGCG
>PVIY010050071.1:0-16387 GCA_004026745.1 Myrmecophaga tridactyla
CTGTGTATGTATTTTTGTGTTAAGTTGTAGAATCTCTTTATATATTCTGGATATTAAATCCTTATCTGATATGTGGTTTCCAAATATTGTCTCCCATGGAATAGGCTGCCTATTTACTTTCTTGACAAAGTTCTTTGATGCACAAAAGTGTTCAATTTTTAAGAGATTCCATTTCTCTAACTCTTGTTTCATTGCTCATGCTTTGGTCTAGGAAACCACTGCCTATCACAAGATCCTGAAGATATTTCCCTACATTTTTTTCTAAAGGTTTTAGGGTCTTAGTCCTAATGTTTCGGTCTTTAAATCATTTTAAGTTAATTTTTGTATAAGGTGTGAGATAGGAGTCCTCTTTCATTCTTTTGGATATGAATAGTGTGTTGTCCAGGCACCATTTGTTGAAGAGGCTGCCCTGTCCCATTTGAGTTGACATGACTGCCTTATCAAAAATTGGTTGGCTGTAGATGTCAGGGTCCATCTCTGAACACTCAATTCAATTCTGCTGGTCAGCACATCTATCTTTATGCCAGTACCATGCTGTTTTGACCACTGTAGCTTTGTAATATGCTTTAAAGTCAGGTAGTGCAAGACCTCCCACTTCATTTTTCTTTCTCAAGATGTTTTTAGGTATTTGGGCACCCTACTCTTCCAAATAAATTTGATTATTGGTTTTTCTATTTCTATAAAGTAAGTTGTTGGGATTTTAATTGGTATTGCATTGAATCTATAAATCAATTTGGGCAGAATTCACATCTTAACTATATTTTGTCTTCCAATCTATGAACGTGATATGTCCTTCCATTTATTTAGGTCTTCCTTGATTTCTTTTAGTAAAGTTCTGTGGTTTTCTGTGTATAGGTCTTTTATGTCCTTGGTTAAATTTCTTCCTCAGATTGTTTATTTCTGGTGTATAGAAGCACTACTGATTTCTGCCTGTTGATCTTGAATCCTGCCACTTTGCTGTACTTGTAAATTAGCTCTAGTAACTCTACTGTAGATTTTTCAGTATTTTCTACAAATTCAGGATTGTGTCATCTGCAAACAGTGAAAGTTTTACTTCTCCCTTTCCAATTTGGATCCATTTTATTTCTTTTTTTAATTTCTCTAGCTAGAAATTGCAGCACAATGTTGAATAACAATGGTGACAGTGGGCATCCTTGTCTTGTTCCTGATCTTGGAGGGAACTAAGTCTTGCCCCATTGAATATGATGTTAGCTGTGGGTTTTTCATATATTCCCTTTATCGTGTTTAGGAAGTTTCCCTCTATTCTAGCCTTTGAAATGTTTTCAGCAAGAAAGGATGCTGATGTGTTCCAATAGCCATGTTTCTTGAAGATGATTATATAATGATATAGCTTTCACAGTGTGACTGTGTAATTGTGAAAACTTTATGTCTGGTGCTCCTATTATCTGTTGTATGGGCAGATGAGTAAAACATATGGATTAAAAATAAGTAAATAATAGGGGGAACAAATGTTAAAATAAATTGAGTAGATTGAAATGCTAGTGATCAATGAAAGGGAGTGGTAAGAGGTATAGGGAAAAAATAGGAGAAACAAAGGCTAAAATATATGGGGTAGATGGAAATACTAGCAGTTAATGAGAGGGAGCAGTAAGGGGTATGATATGTGTGCTGGTTTGAAAGGATGTATGTCCCCTAGAAAAGCCATGTTTTAATCTAAATCCCATTTCATAAAGGTAGAATAATCTGTATTCAATACTGTATGTTTGAAAATGTAATCAGATAATCTCCCTGGAGATGTGATTTAATCAAGAGTGGTTATTAAACTGGATTAGGTGACGACATGTCTCCACCCATTTGGGTGGGTCTTGATAAGTTTCTGGAGTCCTATAAAGGACGAAACATTTTGGAGAATGAGGAGATTCAGAGAGAGCAGAGCAGAATGACATAGCCAAGAAGCAGAGTCCACCAACCAGCAACCTTTGGAGATAAAGAAGAAAAATGCCTCCCAGGGAGCTTCATGAAACAGAAAGCCAGGAGAGAAAGCTAGCAGATGAAACCATGTTTGCCATGTGCCTTTCCAGATGAGAGAGGAACACTGACCATATTCACCATGTGCCTTTCCAGATGAGAGAGAAACTCTGACTGTGTTCACCATGTGCCTTCTCAGATGAGAGAGAAACCCTGAACTTCATCAGCCTTCTTGAACCAAGGTATCTTCCCCTGGATACCTTTGATTGGACATTTCTATAGACTCGTTTTAATTGGGACATTTTCTCGGCCTTAGAACTGTAAACTAGCAACTTATTAAGTTCTCCTTTTTAAAAGCTGTTCTGGGGTGGGCCACGGTGGCTCAGCAGGCAAGAATGCTTGCCTGCCATGCCAGAGGACCTGGGTTCGATTCCCGGTGCCTGCCCATGTAAAAATAAATAAATAAATAATAATAAAAGCTGTTCTGTTTCTGGTATATTGCATTCTGGCAGCTAGCAGAGTAGAACAGTATGTATGAATTTTTTTCTTTTTTCTTTTATTTCTTTTTCTGAATTGATGCGAATGTTCTAAGAAATTATCATGCTGATGGATATACAACTATGTGATGATATTGTGAGTTATCGATTACATACCAAGAATAGAATGATATATGGTAAGAATGTTCATGTTTGTATGTTGTTATGTTTTAAAAAATTATAAAAAAAAGAAAGGATGCTGAATTTTGTCAAATGCCTTTTCTGTATCAATTGAGATGATCATATGGCTTTTCCTCTTTAATTTATTGATGTAATTAATGCATTACATTAATCAGTTTCTCGTGTTGAACCAGCCTTACATACCTGGGATAAAACCCACTTGGTCATGGTATATAATTCTTTCATTGTGCTGTGGATTCGATTTGCAAGTATTTTGTTGAGGATTTTTGCATCTATGTTTATTAAAGAGATTGGTCTGTAATTTTCTTTTCTGGTAGTATCTTTGTCTGGCTTTGGTATGAGGGTGGTGTTGGCTTCATAGAATGAATTAGGTAGCTTTCCCTTCTCTTCAATTTTCTTGAAGAGTTTGACCAGGATTGGTACTAATTCTTTCTGGAATGTTTGGTAGAATTCACATGTGAAACCATCTGATCCTGGACTTTTCTTTTTTTGGCAGTTTTTTGATGACTGATTCAATCTTTTTACTTGTGTTTGGTTTGTTGAGGTCTTCTGTTTCTTCCTGAGTCAGTGTTGGTGGTTCTTGCTTTTCTAGGAAGTTGTCAATTTCTTCTAAGTTGTCTAGTTTGTTAGCATATATTTGTTAATAGTGCTCCCCCATTATCTCCTTTATTTCTTCAGGGTCATTAGTTATGTACCCCTCCCATTTCTGATTTTATTTTTTTGCATCCTCTCTATTTGTTTCTTTGCCAACCTAGCTAAGGGTCCAATGACTTTCTTGACTTTCTCAAACAACCAACTTCTGTTTTTATTGATTCTCTCTATTGTTTTCATACTCAATTTCATTTATTTCTGCTTTAACCCTTGTTATTTCTTTCTTTCTGTTTGCTTTGGGGTTAGTTTACTCTTCTTTCTGTAGTTCTTCCAGGTGAGCAGTTAATTCCTCAATTTTTGCTATTTCGTCTTTTTTAATATAGGCATTGAGGGCAATAAATTTCCCTCTCAGCACTGCCTTTGCTGCATCCCTTAAGTTTTGATATGTTGTGTTCTCAGTTTCATTTGCCTTGAGATATTTACTGATTTCCCTTGTAATTTCTTCCTTGACCCACTGGTTGTTTGAGAGTATATTGTCTAGCCTCTATAAATTTGTGATTGTTTTAGGCTTTTGCCTGTTATTGATTTCCGACCTCATTCCATTATGATCAGAGATATTGCTCTGTATAATTTTGATAGTCTTAAATTTACTGAGCTCTGCTTTGTGCCCCAGTATGTGGTCTATCCTGGAGAATGATCCATGAGCACTTGAGAAGAATGCATAGCCTGCTCTTGTTGGGCGCAATGTTCTATAAATATATTTGTTAAGTCTTGTTGATTTATCATATTATTCAAAGTCTCTGTTTCCTTATTGATCCTCTGTATAGATGTTCAATCCCTTGATGAGAGTGGTGTATTGAAGTCTCCAACTTCTACTGTAGAAGTGTCTATTTTCCCCTTCAGTGTTGTTGGTGTTTGCGTCATGTATTTTGGGGCATGCTGGCTCCAAAATTGAGATTGTTATGTCTTCCTGATGAATTGTCCCTTTTATTAAAACATAGTGTCCTTCTTTGACTTTTTTGCATTTGCAGTCTAATTTGTTTGATATTAGTATAACTACTCCTGCTGTTTTCTGGTTGTTGTTTGCATGGAATATCATTTTCCAGCCTTTCACTTTCAACCTGTTTTATTCTTTGGGTAGTAAGTGAGTCTCTTGTAGACAGCATATGGATGGATCCTGTCTGTTTTTGTTTTTTAAATCCATTCTGCCAATCTATGTCTTTTGGTTGGGGAGTTTAATCCATTAACATTTAATCTGTTGTATCTTATTTTTTCTCTCTCTTTTAATTCTGTTAGTTACTCTTCCTGCTAATCTTCATTTCTACACTCTTCTCCAAATGTCTCCTTTCTTCTCTTACCTGCCTGTAATGTTCCCTTTCATATTTCTTGTAGAGCAGATCTCTTGTACATGAACTCTTTCAGTGTCTGTCTGTAAATATTTTAAACACTACCACATTTTTGAAGGACTGTTTTGCTGGATATAGAATTCTTGGTTGGCAATTTTTTTCTTTCAGTATCTTAAATATATCATTCCACTGCCTTCTTGCCTCCATGGTTTCTGCTGAGAGAGCTGCACTAAGTCTTATCGAGTTTCCCTTATATATGATAGATCACTTTTCTCTTGCCACTTTCAGAATTCTCTCTTTGTCTTTGACATTTGACAGTTTGATTAGTAAGTGCCTTGGCATAGGTCTATTTGGATCTATTCTGTTTAGGGTTTACTGCGCTTCTTGGACCTGCATTTTTATGTCTTTCATAAGAGTTGGGAAGTTTTCATTGATTATTTCCTCCATTATTCTTTCCGCTCCCTTTCTCTTCTCCTCCCCTTCTGGAACACCGATAACATGTACATGTATGAGCTTCATGTTGTCATTCGGTCCCTTGAGACCCTGCTGAAACTTTTCCATTTTTTTCCTTGTCTGTTCTTTTGGGTATAGAATTTCAGATGTCCTTTCTTCTAGTTCACTAATCCTTTTTTCTGCCTCTTCAAATCTGCTTTTGGATGTCTCCATTTTTTTCGTTACTTCTATTATGCTTTTCATTCTCATAAATTCTGCCACTTGTTTTTCAGCATTTTGAGTTCTTCTGTATGAACACCCTTTGTCTTCTTTTTATCCTTCCTGTCTTTTTCCATTTTTTTCCTTTAACTTTCCCTTTTTTAAAAAAATTGATTCAGATCTGTTTTAATGTCACTAGTTAGTTGTTTTAAATCCTGAACCTTAGTTGGGGTATAAGTTTGTCCCTTTGTTTGGGCCATATCTTTGTTCTTCCTGGTATGAGTCAGATTGTGTCCAGACATCTGATTTTCTTGCTTAGTTTATTTTGGGAATCATTTTGTCTCTTTTGCTGAGGGTTTTCCTGTTGGTTGGGTTTGTTCCCTATCTGTTCATCTCTCTTGCTGGCCACTTTTCAGATGTGTTCTGCCTCCCAGTCTCCCCCCAAACCAGGCACCTACAGAGGCCTGCTTCAGGCATGGGAGTAGGCACTGGGCACACAGCATTGTCTGTTTGTGGGTAAAACATGCCTGCTGTCTCCCAGTGGTGCTCTGTCTTTCACTGTCCTGCTGGACCTGGGTTTGCTTTAGGGTACTCCTTTAACAATTGTGTCTTCCGTGTTTCTCATCCAAAATAGAGGCAGGTTCCCATGCAGGGGTTCTAGACCCGCTCCAGTCAGCCTGAAATAGTATTCTGGGTAGTCTCTAAAAAGTCCTTCAATTCTCTTGCACTCTCTGTTCTGCCCACCAGATGGCACTGTTCAATAACCTACTCTACCTCAGCGCACTGATTGCGTCTGTCCAGGTCTGGCTAAGAGAGCACGTTTCCTGTTCCTCCTCTTTATCATCCAAAATCTGGCTCAGTATGGAGCTGTGTCCCCCACGTTATCTGTGACAGAATACATCCCCAGCTGTCCCAGTCTTTAGCCTTCCCCAGGCAGAGATCAGGGCCCTTGCTGTCGTTTCTGTCTGGGGTGTGGGGAGAGCTTTATGACCCCAGGCTGGAAACACAGCTTCTGTTCCTGTTTTCTCAGACCATCTGTCTCTCGCTGACCTGGCCCTTGAAATGCTGTCCCCCGTCCTCCAGCTCTCCAAAAGATTAGGGTCTGTCCCACTACTGTGAGAGAATACAAATTCTTTGTCCCTGTTGGGAGGCGTCCCTGCTGCTATTTCTCTGCCTGTCCTGTGCTGTGAGACTGCGTGAGGGGAAGGGAGGGGACTGGCCAGTCCAGGATGGAAATCTCCTACCAGATATTCTTCTACTTCTTTAATTCCAGATTTGTAGGATCCCTCTCCAGTCCATGTCCTCCTCCAGATTTCTGAAAAATTCAGAATTGCTCATTTTTAAGCTGAATCTCCAAAGAGAGATTTTAGTAGCTGTTTATGTCACTGTGTTGATGACGTCACCCCACGTACCCTTCTCTTGATGATGCAGGGCTATCAGTATGGGCTTCGACTATGGTGCATGACATAATAAAGCATCGTCTCCAAGTTAACACCAACCAGCCAAGGCCAGGGTGAGGGAGCTGCTAACATGTGAATGTCCCTGTGGACAGCATTCATCAGAGCAGAATACTGGGGACAGACCAGGCACTGGGGAGCTGGGCACCTTGGACAAGTCATCGTCCCTTCTCAGCCTCAGTTTCCTCATCTCTAAAACGGGACAAGTCATTCTACCAACCTCGGGGGTCGTTGAGGGAGTGTGGTGAGATGATGGGCGTGCTGGTGCTTTGACACCATGGAACGCTGCCTGGAGGAGGAGGTAGACCACTGTGATTATTGATATCATCGTCCTCACTTGGAAGTGTGTGATTCTGTGGTTGGCTGGACAGACCTGTTGGTGACGGAGTGCCCCGTGATGGTGCCCATGACTGATGAGCACTGGAAGGCAAGGCCAAGGGACCAGGAGATGATCTGGGTCAAGCGGACAGGGGAAGGCCCCGATGGGGCAGGGTGTGTCCAGGGCCCTCAGGCAGGGCCTGGCACTGTAAGGCATCCCATGGTGGGTGTGGCCAGCTCCAGGGTCCTTGGAGGTCCCTTCCCAACTCCAAGGTCAGGATTCTAGGTTCCTCACTGTGCTGGGCTCGCAGCAGGCCATGGGCTTCTGCCTTCCCCAGGGTGGGTCAGAGCCCCAGGGCCTAGCAGTGTTCCTGGAAACTGGCTCCCATGGGCCCAGGTAATCCCTCAGATAATGGTCACTTCTGGAAGCATCGAAGTATCCTGCCTGCCTCCCCTACTTCCACTCCAAGAATGATGCAGATTCTAAGCCCTGAGAGGGTGAGGAAAGCCCCGAGGTCACACGGCAGACTGAGGGTGCGATTGCCTACCCCACGCTACTTTCTTGCACATGCCTCAGTGAGGTACCCCTGAGGTTCTCCCAGCAACCCCCTCTGACGCCCAGTCCAGTTTTCTCCAACTGTGAGTAGCAGAATCCCTGAGGGCTTAACACAGATTGCGGGGGCCCCTCCCCAGAGACTCAGACTCAGTAATCTGAGGTGGGGCCTGGGAATCCGCACCTGAGCAAACCTCCCTGACCTCCCCTTGGTGGCCTGCCCTGTGAGATGCGCTGGCCCAAGGCAGCGCTGAGGCTGTAATGGTGTCAGGGGCAGGTGGGTTCTGTGGGTTGGCCCGGTGTGAGCCTAGCCCCAGCTCTTACAGTGGTGCCGTCTTAACCTTTCTGGGCCTCCACTTCTTCATCTGTGAAATGGAGATAACAATAAGCCCCCCTGCAACGAGCTGCAGAAATGAAGGAATTCAGTGTTAAAGGCTAGAGTTGACAGGATTATTAATGTTTCTAACCATAAGTGACGCTCAGTGGCTATATTCTGGGTGCTTTCATGTTGGGAAGGGCATGGGCTGGGCTAGGCACTTTCTAATGCAGCTCTGCACGTGGCCACCCATTTAATCCTTATGATGCCCACTAAGGTAGATGTTATTATTATTCCCATTTTACAGATAGACGCACCTGAGGAAACATGTAGAAACCCACAGAGGTTAAGTAAATAACTCAGGCTTACTCTGCCTGTATGGAGGGGTCCAGGCCTACTTGCTTAATACTCTGCTGTATTCTCACTCAGTGGAGCACTAATTAGCCAAAAGAGCAAAAAGTCTACAAATTCTAAATTTGTTCATGACATGCACTGAGTGTAGAGCTGTATTTTCCCCTCTCTTGGGTGGGATGAGGAGAGGGCAGGTTGGACAGAGAGAAGCAGCCTGGGTTATAGAGAGGGACTGACTGACCTGGGTTCCCATCCTCATTGTACTGCTCACTGCTGTGTGACTTTGGGCTAATGGCCTTACCTTTCTGAACCCACTCCACTTAGGAAAGCAACAACAATGATAGATGACTAGGGGTCTTTGCAGAATGGGCTCGTTTGTGTCAAGTGCCCACCTGTGGTGCTCACCCCAGTCTGTGGCACTGCTTGGGATCCCTTGTGGGGTGATTGTTTTTATGTCGGTGCTTTATCTTCATGCTGCTTTACTTCGAGAGGTGAGGAAGTGATTTGTGAAGCGTCGCTGGCTGTGGTTGCAGGTGGTGTGTGTGTGTGTGTGCAGGGCGTGGCCTAAAAGTAGGCCCTGTTCTCACTCTGCAGGGGCAGGTGAGGCCCCCAGGGGACATCCAGGGGGTCCAGGGGGGCCCACCCAGCTCTCACTGGGGCAGGGACTTCTTAGGCCACTGTGACCCTTTCTGTCCCACTCACACAGCCCTTCTCGTCCTGACCACACAGGGCCTTCCCAAGTACTTCCAGTACTGGTCTTGGGGGAGAAGCCAAGACTTGAGGGGCACCCGGCCAGGAAATGGCCAAATGGGGCTCGATTTCCAGCCCCCCTCTGCTGTGTTGAGCTGTCCCACCGTGACATTCCTCCACCTGCTGACCTGAGCCACACACATACTCCCCCCAAAGATGCACCTACAAAAACCCACCCACACAGACACGTACCCGACACGGCACCCACACAGGCACATGCACCCTTTGTAACAGGCCCTCACAGACAACACAGGATGCACATGGCCACAGCTCACAAAAACAAACATCCACCAACCTCACACAAAAATGTCACACAGGCACACACACTATCCACAAACATTTCAAACATTTTACAGAGACACCCCGTCACCATACACAGATCTACACCCCCTGCACACCTTCAGCTCGCATATATATACTGTGCACATTGCAAACACGCACATGTAACACACACTATGCACACACGCATATACATATATATGTATGTCCTACACAGACACCCACAGCCACAAACACAGCGCACACATTGCATACAAACATAGCTCACACCCCGCATATACAGCATATACTTAAATACCCAGGCTCCCCAAGCCCAGTGCACACCCACCAGCCCCGTGCACAGATGAGCACGCCTTAGTGGGTGGACATGCACGTACCTGGGTGCCAGTGCACGGATATGCATGTGCTCGTCTGCTCCTGGGAACTGGGCTGCAGGCTTGCATTGCTTGTGATTCTGATTTAAGCAGACCACACACAAGTCCAGTGGCTTCCACTCGGGCTGATTTCCTGGGTTATAAAGAGGGAAAAAGGGGAAAGGGCACAGTTTGGCCTAAATAAGTGAGACAGACTACTGTGGCCTCCCAGGGATTCCGTGATTAATCCAGACAGGATGCTGTGAGCTCAGGGCTTCAGCTTGCCAGACCCCAAGAGCTCAGAGGCTGGACTGAGACTCCAAAATGCAGAACCCCCAGGGCTGTCCTGTCTCCTGAGGAGTGAATACTGGGCCCTGTCCCTAAAGCCAGTCCCTCTCTCCAGGTCTGGAAACTGGGAAATGGAGCATTCGGACATGAGGACTGACTCTCTGGCTTTTTCTGGGCCCTGTGACTTCTCCCTCTCCTCTGTGGGATGGAGGGTGGGAGACGTGGGTTTGAGGCTTCAACCCAACTCCCAGACCCAAACACAGCTCTGCCTGCTTCAGTGCCCACCTGGCCTCCTGGCAGATTGCCTGTCCTTCCTTCTAGCAGAGGCTCATCCTGCCTCCTGCATGCTGCACCCCATTCCCACTCCCACTTCCTCTGAAACTTTCTGGGCAGCTCCTCTTTGGCAAGTTCTCCCACTGACATGGACACTCCTCTATTTCACAACCCCCTTCAGGCCTTCCAGTTTCCCTCGAGCTATTGCCCCTCCTTCTCTTCTCCTCTTAGCCAAACCTGTCAAAGGAGTTGCTACTCTTGCCGGGTGTTTCCCTCCACTTCCCTCATTCCTTCCACCACTCGCTCCAGCCCATCATTCCACCATGGTCCTACATGGCCTTAACTGCTGTGGACAGAAACTCTTCCATCCTCAGCCCCCCAGGTCATATGGTTGCATCTCTCATGTTGCCCACTCCCTCCTTCCATCACCACCTTCCCTTGGCTCCTGTGTCCTTTCTTGCTCCTGCTTTCTAGCATCTCCTGCATCCTTTTGCTAACTCCTCCTCTTCCACAGCCTCTACCTGATCATTAAATGTGGAAGCTCCAGGGTTTCCTTCCTGCTTTGGCCCTCAGCTTCTTTCTCTTCTCACGCAATCCCCAGGTGAGCTTCCTGCCCCAGGGTCTCCCTTTCCTGTTCGTCCATCCATCCATCTACCTTCCATGTGGCAGCCAGATGGAGGCTCTCCAAAACACAGATTCCACCAGGTCACTACCTTTCCTTAAAACCTTTTGATGGCCCTGGGGGTTCAAACACATGTCACTCTTCCCATTTTCCTGTTTCTTTCACTATTCAAAGGGGGCCAAATTCCATATCATACATCCACATGTATCCTCCATCATCTCCTCTCTCTTTTCCTGCCCTCTCCCAAACAGGCTATTATCTCTGTCCAACTCCCTCCCCCTCCTCTCTTTCTCTTTCCTTCCTCTTTCTCTCTTTCTTCTTCTTCCTTCCCATCTTTCCCTCTCTGTCTTTCATCACTCCTTTTAGAGTTTCCGTAGGCGAGGGCTGTAGGAACTAGCTTGTGTGGCCCCCATGTCAAATAGAAAGCAGACAAAATGGATCAATGACCTAAATATCAGCAAAACCATAAACTCTCAGAGGAAAACACAGGGAGAAATCTTCATGACCTTGTATTAGTCAATAGATTCTTAGACATTACACCAAAAGCACAACCACAAAAATTGGACTTCATCAAAATTATAAACTTTTGTACTTCCAAGGACATAAACAAGAAAAGAGAGGCTTACACAATGGGAGAAAATTTTTGCAACTCAAACCTCATACAAGGGTTTAACATGCAAAACAGACAAAGAACACCTACAACTCAACAACAACCTAATTAAAAAAATAGGCAGAGTCAGGGATGAGCCTGGCCCTGGCATCATGGAGTTGAGAGTGCCTGCTTGACCACACAAGGCAAAAAAGAAATGTAACAAAATATGGTTTTAGCTGCTAAGAGATTTCAAAGAGCACAAGAGGTCATTCTGGAGGTTACTTTTATGCACGCTTCAGCCAGATAGTACAAATTGCCACAGTATGCCAAGCCCCAACAGAATTCTTAAAAACCCTAAAGAAAACCCAGGGCTCTAAAAAAATTTTATTTATTGAGTTTATTTTTCAGAAAGGTAAAAATCTCCAAATTGTTCCTATGCCAGGTAAGCTCTGAAACTTAGAGGTTCCAGTCTCTAGTTTGCATTCTCCTACAGCATAACATCAAGACCCCTTGTTGACCTTAGAGTGGTCATTGCCCAAATATCCCTAAAGATTGAGAGAATGATCAGAGGGAGGAGAAGAAATCCTAACAAAGTAGGATTTAACCAAGGATTATGACTACTGAATTGTTATGTAGATATTTCTTTTTAGTTTCTAGTATATTAGAACAGCCAGTTCTTTTTAGTTTCAGGTATGAGAAATAACTGAAATTGTGGAATAGTAACCCATACTATGCTTTGAAAATTGCTCCATAACTAC
Organism: Myrmecophaga tridactyla; assembly: GCA_004026745.1. NCBI lineage: Eukaryota > Metazoa > Chordata > Mammalia > Pilosa > Myrmecophagidae > Myrmecophaga > Myrmecophaga tridactyla. The sequence continues at coordinate 12,105 of PVIY010050071.1, forward strand.
TTGTTAAACTGTACTTTGAAATTTATCACTTTTCTGTATATATGTTACATTTCACATTAAAAAATGTTTTAAAAAACTTTTAAAAATGGACCAAAAAACATAAATGTCCTATAAGCACATGAAACAATGCTCAGCATCATTAGCCATTAGGGAAATGCATATCAAAAATACATTGAGAGGGGCGGCTGCCGTGGCTCAGCAGGCAGAGCTCCGACCTGCCATGCTGGAGGTCTGGAGTTCGATCCCTGGTGCCTCCTGCCCATATGCAAATTAAAAAAAAAAAAATACGTTGAGATACTACTTCACAACCACTGGAAAAGCTGTTATTTAAAAAATGGAAAATAACAAGTGTTGTGTGGATGTAGAGAAATAGGAAGCTTTGTTGGGAATGCAGAATGGTGCAACTGCTGTGGAGAACAATTTGGCAGTTCCTCAAAAAGTTAACCATAGAATTACCATATGACCCGGCAATCCCACTCCGAGGTATATACCCAAAAGAATGGAAAGCAGGGACTTGAACTTATGTTTGCACACCAGTGTTCATAGGAATGGGGAAGTAACTTAATGGGTATAAATTTTCCGTTTGGGGTGATGGAAAGTTTGGGTAATGAATCTTGGTGATGGTGACACAGTATCATGAATATAGTTATCACTGAATTTCACATAGATAAATGGTTAAAATGTGGAAGTTTGTGTTGATTATATGTGTCACCACAACGCAAATTTAAAAAGAAAGAGGGAAAGCAGAGCCCGCTGACTAAGGGGACTTCAGGTCTACACCTCCTGTCCGGGAGCCGAGAGGGGAGCCTGGCTGCAGGAGTGGAAAGCCCTCCCCAGAGTGCCCCCTAGAGATGCCCTGTGGACAGCCTGCCCAGGGCCTGGGAAGACCAGAGTCAGCCCTTCAAAACGTTCCTGGGCCTTTTTTTTAAAAAATCAATCTTGAAGTTGTTCTTTGGGTAATGACCAATGAAGAAGGAAGCCAAGGTTGGTTGACTTGGGAAGACAGGGGAGATTTGGGACCGAGGGGTGTGGGGAAGGGGAGGGAGGACAGTGGAGTGGCTGCCCGTAGTGGGCTCTGAGAAGAACTGAGAGGTTTAGAGGCATTTTGTCAAGTTTAGCTGAACGATGTGCAATGTCAGCTCCCTTCCCTGGCTTCCGGAAAATCTTCAGCAAAATCAACCTTCCCCATTGGATTCTGGTGTCAGTGATGTATCAGGGTGCTGAGTGTGGGCTCAAGTAGACACGCAGAGAGAGCAGAGGCTGCCCCATGGCCTGGCTGCCCCCAGGCCGTTCTGGAAATGGGTCGAGTGGGACACTGTGATGATCCCCAAGCTGGGAAGATGTTGCACCTTTGCCACAGAGGTGACGGTGGAATGTAACACAATCCAGGCCACCAGTTCCAGGTCTTAAGGGCTTATTATAATAATCAATAGGAATAATCTTTATACTAAAAATCCTCTAGGTCAAAATTGGGCATCTGGACGATTTGAGAGGATGAGAGAGGGCTGGGCAGCGGGCGAGAGGGTGGAGGGAGTCAGAGCTCCATGGAAAAGGGCCTTGGCCACTGGGCAGTAGGCTGAGGCCGTGGGGGCATGCTCAGTAGGAAAGGGACCTGGCAGAGACGCTGGGGACAGATGCGGGGTGGGCCACGGAAGCAGGGAGAGCAGCAAGGGGGCCGTTGCAGAGGACAGGGGTGCTGAGCCCTGGACAGAGGCAGAGGCCATTGTGGTGGACTGGGCGGGCTTGGAGATTGACCTGGGGCTGGGGGAGAGAGGGCAGTCAGCCCTGGTTCAGGGCGGGCGGGGGCCAGGGCAGGGTACAGTCGGGGTGAGGGGTGCCACCCGGAGCAATGCTGAGAGCCTGGTCGCAGTCAGCAGTGGTCGGGAACTGCTGGGAAGAGCTTTACCTCACCACCACCACCACCTCCAAAGAGGCTGCGGGAGGCTGCGGGAGCCGGCGGCCAGGAAGGCACTTCGTAACGCCTCAGCATCACCTCGGCGCTCATTAATAGAAACTGAAAAGGCTGGAGGTCGGACAAACCTTTGAATAGGGCCGACGTCAGGCCAGGCCTTTGGCATGGGTCCAGGACACTGAGACCTGCTGTTCTCTCACGGTCCTTCGGCCATTACAAGGTTCCCCCCGAGCTAGACTCCTCTGTGGGTGGGCCCCCACCTATCCCTCCTCGTCTCCCGATCCCCACTGCCCTGGCAGGGGTAGCCAAGCCCGGCGATCTCCAGGGCTGCTCGAGGGGCCCCTGGTTCTCTCCGGAACAACTTGCCTGCCCCCTAGTGGACCTCTGAAGACTCACGGACTCGTGGAGACCCATCGGAAAGGGACCCAGTCAGTTCCGCCCTGTCCACGTCTTCGTGTGGAGACTGGGGTCTTGAACAGGAGTGATTTGGACAAAGAAGCCCGGGGGCAGAGCCGGCCCTGGGGAAGAACACAGGCATCTGCGTCACAGCCCCGCAGGCAGCCTCAGTTCCACCGCTCTGTCTCGGCTCACAGAGCCTGGGCCTCCTGGCCCATCCCTGGGAAGGAGGACACCTATTTCCTAGGGCCGCGAGGACACTCCCTGAGAGGGTGCTTGCAAAGGGCCCGGCGCGCAGTAGGCTTACAGCACATGGGCGCCGCTCCCTCCTGCCCGTGAGAGTGTAGACTCAGATCTGGCAGTCTTTTGAGCTAATCTAGATTTTCATGCCTACGATTTCCTTCAAACGAGTTGACCCGCCGTCACTGTAGCCTGCTCCGCCTCCCCCTGTCCCGTTAGATGTCTTCATCCTACTGACCTTCATTGGCCAGGTCTGTGGCAGATGCTGGGGTCATAGGAAGGTTTGGACCCAGCCCTGCCCTCAGGCAGCCTCCAGTCTGCAGGTGTCAGTTCTGCAGGGGAGAAAGCCATATACCCCCTGGTTGCCTTCCAGGGACAGTGCTATTTCTCTGGAAGTTCGTAGCACCGTATAACCACCAAGATCAGGAGGCAGACAGACTGGGATGTGGGCAGGTCCTTCCCCTCTCTGAGCCTCTGTTCCTCAGCTGTAAAGTAGGCAAGTAACTCCCATCTCAAAGGGTCCTCATGGGGACCCTGTGTAAGAGTGGGCATGGGGGCTGCAGGCACGTGGCAGGGGATACACAGGGAATAAACAGAGACTCCCAGGGTGGAGGGTGGCAGCCCAGACTGGGAGTGGGGGTCATACAGGGGGCCGGGACTCATTTACCTCTCCTTGGCTACCTCATCTCTGGCTGATGGGGAAAGTTGGGGAGAGGTGAGGACACTGAGAGATGTTGGGGGCTCTATTCTCACATGGGTGTAGATACACTAAGACCCACATGTACATAAACACACACAAACCTGACTCTACACAGACATCCATGGCACGCATGCAGACATGCAAAGGCACACATACACGAGCAGTGTACACTCAGATGTCTTCAACACACACAGGTGACGCATGCACGGGACACTGCCACGTGCCTGCGAGGGGCCTTTGAGCTCTGATGTCCACATAACCTTACACAAGGCTGCACAGGTCTGCTCGCACCTGGCCACCCTACGCCATCTGTGCCGCACTGCTCCGTGCACAGCGGTGCCTCTGACCCGGCAGCAGCCCTGCAGGGCCGGCCAGGGAGGGGTCTTGTCCTGGTTGTGCAGAGAGGACCTGAAGGCTCAAGGAGCTGAGGGATGCGGCCTGGGTCGCACAGCTCATGAGTAGGAAGGCTGATTCCTGGCTTGACTGCTGGTCTCCCTGTACCTGCCCGCCGTTTACCTGTACATGTGCTCATGTGTTCTCGTGGCGTACACGTGGCTGTGCACCCAGGGGGACCTCAGCGGCCACCTAGACCCACTGCTCCTCGTACTGATGAAGAAACTGAGGCCCAAGAGAACATCCCCAGGCCTCAGGTAGGCCACACACGGAGTCAGTGGAGGAACCGAGGACACACTTCTCCCCTCCCCCTCTCCATGGCCGGCACAAACCCCCCCGCCCCGCAGGGCCACAGGTGCACACGTGCAGACCCTCCCTTCTCAGCCCTGCTGCAGGCTGGCTCCACGCCCTCTCCTTCCAGTCTCCTCTTGTGGGGAAGGGTGACTGGCCCATGTTGCATTTAAGGAAACTGAGGCCTGGGGATTTAGGTCCAAAGCAGTTCAGATAGGTGGGGCAAGGTCCTCTTTCAAAGCCAAGCCTAGGGCTTCCACCACAAGGCTCCACAAGGCCATCACTCGTATGCCTTGCACATCTCTCTTGCACACGCTCACAAACACACACACACACACACACACACACACA
>PVIY010050072.1:0-16389 GCA_004026745.1 Myrmecophaga tridactyla
CCTATTCTTCCAGGGAACATGAAAACCTCCTTGCCTCCTTGCACAGGGTAGCTCTACTACACCTAAGGGCTGGATCTTCCTCGATAACAAGGTGGCTCTCCCAACCAAACAGGGCCCCAATATTCTTTCTCAGGTACATTCATCACTTCATATCAGACCCAGGGCCCTCACACGGTTCCTCCAGCCCTTATTCTACCACCCATCCCTAACTCACCTCATAACGTTGGTTTGCTCCTCCTGTCTCACTTGCCAAATAACAAACCCTCAAGGAGGGTTATGCCCCACTTTCCCAACCCATCAACTAAGGGGCCACCTTCTGGGGCAGGACTGGCAAATTGATTTCACACACATGCCCACTCACAAAAAATTCCAACACCTACTAACTATAATTGACACCTTAACAGGCTGGATAGAGGCTTTCCCTACTACATAGGAAACTGCTGACGTGGTGGCTGACATCCTCCTAAAACAAATCATTCTCCACTTCAGACTACCTACCTCCATCCAGTCCAATAATGGCCCAGCTTTTATTTCTCAGGTGGTCCAGCAGGCCTCGTCTGCCTTGGCAATAGACTGGAAACTACATATCCCATACAGACCCCAATCCTCGGGTAAGGTGGAACGAGCTAACGGTCTTATCAAGATGCAACTAACCAAGCTAGCCATTGAATTATGACAGCCCTGGGTCGACCTCCTTCTGCTGGCCCTTGCCTGACTATGCACCACTCCATGAGCACCTACTTTCTTAAGCCCTTTTGAGCTCAGGTATGGCCGCCCATTCCTACTCAATCACCATCTGCCAGTGCAGCCTCTTCCTCTGGGTTCTTACTTACCATATCTTTCCTTAATCAGGCATTTGCTGTGGGAACATGCCAATTGATTCCTGCCATAACCCAGGGAAACTGATCCTGCTGATCCTCCCGACGGTCTTCAGCCAGGAGACGAAATACTCCTTAAACAGTTCCAGCCAGGATTACTGCAACCGCAGCTGACTGGCCCACACACAGTGATTCTTACCACTCCTATGGTGGTAAAACTTCTAGGCGACCCCTCTTGGCACCATCTGTCATGGGTCAAGCTATACAAACAGAATGAGAGCCCATACACCTGTCACCCTCTGGGGCCCACTCACATCCACCTCACTCACACTATTCACCCTCCTAACCCCCATTGAGGGCACTTCCTATATATGGAAATTCAAAATCCAGGAAACTTTTAACCAAAATGACAAGTCGACCAGCCATATAATTGGTACAGGAGACTGCCCTCTCGCAGGCTGTAGCCAATATTTAAGCATCCCCATAACTCCTAAATCAGCTGCTAGCGACCAGGGGCCATTTTCCTGCTTTCCATATGATCAAACTGAAACTTACTGTAACCAGGACAACTATAAGGATATATATGGGGGATGCCCCTCTTGGTCATGCAGAATACATGATGCTGATGATGGGATGGGACTCTTCTACATCAGTTCCAAATGATTTTACATGAATATTACAGATTCCTGGGACACTAGATGGGTGACAGCAGTTCAAGGCAAACTATACTACAGTGGCTGGACCTGGTACCCCGTAAGCACCATTGAAATACATTGTGAGTATATCCTCATTAATAATACTCATACTCAGGTGTCTATCAACATTTTACAAGCAGAGCAGAACCCCTTCAACCACCTTGCTAAACTCTCTGCCCCAACAGCCCCTCAAACATGGCTCCTAATCCTCCAACACACCTTATAATTCCTCAACCAAACACAAATACTTCCCAAAGTAACCCACTGTTTCCTTTGTGCTTCATTGGGAAGGCCCCTATTAGCTGCTGTCCCTGTAAATCTTACCCAAGTACACAATCATAACCCTGATTCCTGTCATACCATCCTAAAATACATCCCCCTGTGGGAATCAGAGCCCAATAACCTTCCCTACCCCCTTAGACTCTGCTACCTCAACCACACAACCGTGAGCCAAGCAGAGCTCCATAGAAAATGCCAAGCTAATGTCACCATCCACAATTCCACCCATACCCCTAAAGGACAATATTTCTGGTGTAAAGGGACACTTACCAAGTGCCTCAACCCCACTACCCCAGGACCATCCTTCCTGGTGACCATAATTTCTCAATTAACACTCTATGGTGAGTCTGAGCTAACTTGGCTACTGCCCCCCCTTCGCTCCAAAAGGGCTGCCTTCCTTCCTATTCTGGTAGGCGTCAGCCTGGCTGCCTCAGTCCCAGCCTCAGCAACAGTGGGAGGAGCGCTAGGACATGGTATTTTAATCTCTCAAAACTTTGAGACTCAACTACAGGTGGCCCTGGAATCAACATCAGAATCCCTATCTTCTCGGCAATGTCAACTTACCTCACTGGCCCAGGTGACTCTTCAAAATCGACGGGCCTTGGACCTGCTAACAGCCAAAAAAAGGAGGGATGCGCATACTCCTCCAAGAAGAATGCTTCTATTATGTCAATGAGCCAGGTCTGGTAGAACAAAATGTTCACACCCTAAACAAACTAAAAGAAGATCTCTACCATAGAAAGCAGGGAACCAACTCTGCCCTAACCTGGTTCTCTTCACCTCTGGTGACATGGCTCCTCCCGCTACTAGGACCAATTATCCTAATCTGTCTTTTCTTTCTCCTAGCTTCCTGTCTCCTCAACTTCCTTCAAGGACACATAAAAGAACTGTCATGGGTGGCAATCAGCCAAATGCTCCTACATCATCATCAACACCTGCCTTCCTCACCAGATTCCTATAGCCAACTTCCCCAATCTCTCAACTATGACGGTTCTGGCCTATAACCCCATGCTGTCCCAATGCAGCAGGAAGTAGTCAGAAAGATCTCAGCACCCTATTATCACAAAAAGTCTGGAAAGGGGTAACAGGGAAGGTCACCATGACTTGAGCTGTGTAAAATGTGCTGCCCCTTTTAGACATCACCTAACCCCCTTACTTAAAAACCGCCCACACCAGGACCCAGTGGTGAACTCACAACTCCCTACTTTGAGTTCTGTGAGCTGTCCCCAGGAGTGTAGGAATAAACTCACTCACTCTAAGGTTTCTTGGTCTGCCTCTTCTGTTTTTCACCTTCAAAACCTTTCAATCATTGTTTATTTTTTGCTCCTGTTGGAAGCACTCCCCCTTCTGAAACTGAAATGTGTAGACCAGCAGAGCTCCAAGTTGCAGGAACAGGAAGAAAAATTTTACTAGTGGGTCATTAGGGGTAATAGTGTGTGGTGCCACTCATATTTTCACCCCATGATTTTTGGACCCTTGGATCCTGGACATGGGAGAAACAGCACCATAGAGTGGATACTGATTTAGAGCATACACAGCCTCCTGGAGAACATCACCATAGCCCCGCAAGGTATTGCCACCTAGATGGCACTGCAATTGAGTTTTCAAAAGACTATTCCATTGGTCTATCAATCCAGCTGCCTCTGAATGATGAGAACATGGTAAAATCAGATAATTCCATTGACGTACCCATTCACACACTTCATTTGCTGTGAAGTGGGTCCTTGATCAGAAGCAGCTGTCCACTTTTGGGTGATAACTGTTTATCGTGCAGAACCATCTGTAAACTAGGCCTAAGTGTTCTCTTTCTCAGTCAACTCACTGAAAGGAGCTGCTCAAGAGGCCATAGCTCTGGTCTGGGATTAAGAAGTATTGTGGCAAGAGTGCAGAACATGGGCATTTGGGTCACTTCCTTATGTAACTATTTGTGCCTTCAGGACTTGCTCTGGCACTTCTCCATTTTATGATGGAGTGTTGCTGCTTGCACCCAACTTTCTGGCCTGGTAGGTCAGACAACACCCAGCTCATGATAGGAAACTCAGGTTTCAATGTAACTTGGTGGCCCATGGTTAAGCATTCAGTCTCTACTAAGGCCCAATAGCAGTCCAAAAGCTGCTTTCCAGAAGGATGGTAATTACCTGCAGCATTACTTTTGCTCCAGAATTCTAAGGGTCAACATTGTGATTCTCCTATAGGGGCCTGTCAAAGGCTCCAGGCAGCATCTCTATTTGCCACTGACACTTCCAGCACCATTGTATCTGCTGGATCATATGGTCCAAGTGGAAGAGAATCTTGAACAGATGCCGGGACCTGTCACAAAGCCTCATCTTGTTCTGGGTCTCACGCAACAGTAGCTAATTTTCTGGCCATTTGATAAATGGGCCAGAGTAGCAAACCCATGAATAATATGTTGTCACCTAAATTCAAAGAGATCAATCAGGTGTTGTGCCTCTTTTTTGGTCATAGGAGTATCGAGATGCAGTAACTTATTCTTCATCTTAGAGGGGACAGCTCGACAAGCCCCATATAGCTGAACACCTAGAAATCTCACTGAGGTGGAAGGCTCCTGTATTTTTCTTGGTTTTATCTCCCATCCACTGACATACAAATGCTATACCAATAAGTCTAGAGTCATTGCTACTTCTTGCTCATTAGGTCCAGTCATCATAAAATCATCAATATAAAGGACCAGTGTGATGTCTTGTGGGAGGGAGAAATGATCAAGATCCCTGCAGACAAGAATATGAGATAGGGCTGGAGAGTTGATATACCCCTGAGGTAGTACAGTGAAAGATTATTGCTGACATTGCCAAATGAAAACAAACCATTTCTGGTAGTTGTGAATAAGAGCTATTCAGAAAAAAGCATTTTCCAGATCAATAGCTTCATACTAGGAAAAAGGGGCTGTGTTGATTTGCTCAAGCAAGGTTACCACATGCAGACATCAGTTGCAGTTGGAGTCACCCTCTGGTTAAGTTTATGATAATCCACTGTCATCCCTTAAGACCCATCTGTTTTATGCACAGGCCAAATGTGAGAGTTGAAAGGGAATGGTGGGAATCACCATCCCTGCATCCTTCAAGTCCTTAAGAGTGGTGGTAATCTCTGCAATCCCTCCAGGAATCTGGGTTTGCTTCTGATTTACTATTTTACTAAGCAGGGGAAGTTCTAGCAGCTTCCACTTGGCTTTTCCTACCATAATAGCCCTCATGCCATGAGTCTGATAGCCAATGTGAGGATTCTGCCAGTTGCTCAGTATGTCTATTCCAGTAGTGCACTGTGGAGCTGGAGAAATAACTACAGAATGTTTTTTCTGTAGTTATTTTGTAGTTATTCTGCATTGAGTACAGTGGATCCAGTGGGTCCCTACTGGACCGACTATGGGACTGATATGAGCTAAAACTCTATCAATCACCTGACCTCCATAAGTCTCCTTTCTGCCTGGTGGACCAGAGTGATGTTTTGGGTTCTCTGAATTAACGTCATTTCTGAATGAGTGTCTTACAATCCCCAAATATCTGATTATTTCCTTTCCCCCCTAAGCACAGTTATCTTGTTAAAAGTCCATAGATCTCTTTTGAGAAGGCTTGAAGGAAATAACAGCATAAATTTGTGGCAGTGTAACAGGGTCTTCCCCCAGAGGGACCTGATCTTCCTCTCATTCAAGGGGCTCTGGGTCTGTAAACTGTCTCAAGTCTGCAAATTGATTAAGGGGCTGTGACTCTCTGTTTTTGTAATTCAAGTTAGACTTCTGTTCACTTGACCTAGCAATCTTTTGCTTATACAGTTCAAGTAAGAATTTAGTAGATGGTCTTTCTATTGTACTTCTAGGTACCACAGGATCTATTAGCCAACACCACAAATCTCTGAGAGTCAGATTAGTTTGACTCCACTTTGAGTCTGCTGTCGATTATGATAGCCAAGCCCACCTTGTCTTTGTCAATTAAGTGCTGGTGGGTTGGTTCTGCCAACTCAGGATCTGATCATCCCCATCATCTTTAAGGATTCCAGCTCAGTGACAGCAGTTCCCATAGTAATATTTGACCTACAGAGTAGGGAGACTGCAGAGTTCTTCAGGGATGATGGAGGTAGTCTTAGACATTTAATTCTCACAGTTCTGGTAAAAGGTGTAGTCTCTGGAAATTCCTGTGGTGTATGAGCAGGTTTTCCATGAAAAATCCACTGTAACTTTCCAATTGCTCTAAGCCTTTGCATTCCTTCATCTACATCATTATAGGACAGTTCTGGCATTTCAGTCTCAGGTCATGTTGGCCACCTTTTGATCCATGCTTCAGCCAACCATCCAAACAAACTGTTAATACCTTTCTTAATCCCTCAAGCTGTAACACTGAATGCAGAATTTCTGCTTAGTGGGCCCATATCAATAAATTCAGCCAGATCCAGCTTTACATTCCTCCCACCATTATCCCACACCCTTAAAATCCATTCCCATACATACACCTCTGATTTCTGTCTATATAAATCAGAAAACTCATGCAATGTTTTGGAATATAGTGTACCTCCTCATGGGTGATGCTTTTTATCTCACCTTTTGGGGCCTGTTTGGACTTTATCTAGTTATAGGTATGGGAGTAAAAAAGGGTGGTGGTGGTGGGTCATGAAAATAATTAGTAGTAAATTCCAAGGCAATTACTTCAAGGCATTCGTTTGCAGTTTCATCAGGTAAAATGGGATTAATCATTGCAGGCAGAAGAGCAAGGGCACTTTCCCCATGGGGGGTAATTACAACCTTCACAGACACTGAAGGGTTAATCCCTTCAGTTGCAGTTTGGGTGCCCAATATCTCAGGGCAGGTTGGAAGTAGGGTATCTATGTTCTCAGGGGTGACTATTACAGGGTTATCTAGAGACGACTCAGCACAATCTAGGGTTGCAATGTCTCTACAGGCATCATTATCAAGATGGACATCCCAATCCCATTTTTTAGGGTTTCACTCCTTTCCAATCAATGCCCTCACTTTAATAGCAGACACCATGCAAGGTTGAGATTTCAGTTTATGTTGCTACTCTAAAAATGAGACTTTTGGTCTTATATTCAAAATTCTCAAGTCTTCGGCTACAGGAAATAAAATTTTCCTTTATGGCATTCATAGAAACTATTACATGTGTCATGTGGCACAAAGCCTCTCATTTCAAGTCTTCAGCTCATCCCATTCCCTCATCAATGTGTCCAGCCTATATAACAACAACCAGCCAACATCTCTATTCCTATTAATTCGACAAAATTCCACAAAGTTGTCAAAAATATTATCACCCAGAGCCTGGCTTCATAAAACATATAATTAGCAGAATCAAATAGTGATATTTTCACTATCTCTTTTGCCAGCTCACCCCATGGGCAGGCGGTGCCATACTGGTTATGGGAAACAATGTCTTTAGTGCCTTTGTGTCTAGTCAAAGTAGAAAACAGTTGTAAAAACTGATTAAAAAATTTTTTTGATCATCACAGTCGACTTTTTTTTCTTCTTTGGTGAAAAAGAACATATATAAAAGAACCAATAAATTTCAAAGCACAGCAGCACAATTAAGTGTACACAATATTTTAGAGTTTCACATGGGTGACAATTCCACAATTTTAAGTTTTACTTCTAGCTGCCGTAAGATATAGGGGGCTAAAAGAGATATCAATTTAATGATTTAGCAATCATAGTCATTTGTTAAATCTTATCTTCTCTGTGTAACTCCACCATTATCTTTGATCTTTTTTTCCCTTTCTTTAGGGTGTTTGGCTATGGTTATTGTAACATTTTCATGTTGGAAGGGTCTTTTAATAGTATGGCATAGGGAGATGGAACTATCTGATGTTCTAGAGAGGCTGGGTCCCCTAGATTTCAGGACTTATCTTGTCCAGGGCCCCATCTGGAGGTTGTAGGTTTTCAGAAAGTTACACTAATGCATGGAACCCTTGTGGAATCATATATATGTAAAAACCCATTTTTAAGATTCTGTTTCTTAGGAATCACCCAACTCCTGGCACCAAGCTGTTTTAGCTAGAGTTCTCTAGAGAAACAGAATCAGCAGGAGATATCTGTAAATATAACATTTATAAAAGTGTCTCACACAACAGAGAGGATGTAAGAGTCCAAGGTCTATAGGACAGGCGGCAAGCTGGCAGCACCAATGAAGGTTCTTAATGAACTCCCAGGAGAGGCTGGCTGAAGCAGGAAGAGTGATTGTCTCTTCTGAATCCTCCTTAAAAGCCTTCTGGTTTAGATTAAGTGCTACTCATTGGAGACAACACTCTCTTAGCTGGTGGTAAATTGCAATCAGCTGTGGATGCACCCAACATGGTCAAGATTTAAATCCATGAAATATCCTCACCGTAACAGAGAGGTCAGCACTCACCTGACCAGACAACCTGGCCCCACCACTTGGCCAAGTTGACACATCATCACAGATGGTATGAACATTGTGCATGGAACAAAGTGACAAGAAAGAGAAATTAATAGTGGGTCTACAAATAACATCGGAAAGTGTTTGTATTAGAGAAAATGTCACAAGACACATTTGAGTTTAAAATCTGAAGTCCTTAATTTTTTTCTGTTGTCGGAAACCCTCAATTATTAAGTGAAGTTTTCCTTAAGATCTCCTTCCCTAATTTCAGGAGGGAAAACAATCTCACCATGATCATCAGACCACAGATATTTTCAGTATGAACCCACACTATCTTCATGAAGTACATCTAACTCCTTGTTATAGTCTGCCAAAGCTTTCAGATTGCAACACATCAGAGATGGATTGGCTTTTAATAAAAGGGGGCTTATTTAGTTAAAAATGTATCATTCTTCAGAGGAAAGGGAGCTAACTTTCATTTGAGGTTCTCTCTTACATGGGGAGGCATAAGGTGATCTCTACTGGCCTTCTCTCCAGGGTTCTGGATTCCAACATCTTTCCCCAGGGTGATTCCTTTCTTCATCTACAAAAAATGGTCTCAGCTCAGCTGCGAGTGCTGAGATGAGGTATGCTGAGCTGCTTGGGCTCTGCTGCCTTGAGTTTTCTCTTTTAAGCTTCTCATGAATTAAATGAAACATCACTCATTGAGGAAGGTACTCCCCTTAGAAACTGCAGTTAGAATCAGCCATAGATGAGATTCACAAGCTAATGTTTCAAATCCACGGCAACAGAACTAGGCACCATCACATGGTCAAGTTGACACCTGAACCTAACTACCACACCCATGTTGCCAAATATTTTAGCCATTGCTGCTAGACACTGTTTCTGCGGAGATCATTACATTTGTTCTTTTTAGACATTATCACTGGCACAGTGGTTTTGCATAAATCATTATTGCCTTCTGAATTATTGTCTGTGATTTTAGCACATCACAGCAGATCAATTAATAACTAAATTACAATCCTTGAGCACCTTAAAATTCAGATTTTGGTTCCATACCAAGAAGCACTGTCAGTGAGGGTTTCATCCTATTACATTAGCAGTCAAGGGTTGTTGTGTAGGTGGGAAACTTCAAGTCTCTCTGCCACAAACTCAGCGTACTTCTCTGGAGTTATTCTTAACTCTCTTGTGGCTTTGACACTGAGCCAGTTTCTACAGCAGGAAAATCACTTTTCCATATGTCAGCACCTGCCCAATGTCCTGTTAGGTCTCCTGCTCTTAGAGACTCTGCCTCTTAGCCAGTAATACAACATCCTCACTTGAGTCTAGCTGCTGCCGGGATGGTGGGTTCAGTGTGACAGTCACAGCAGCCCACCTATGTGAGGAGGAGGCAACTAGATGGTGAGATATGGGCCAGTGATGTGGTGACTTCATCTCCACGCAGAGCTATCATTTCCCGTGTAGTGGCAATGGCAGCCTACACTTGGGAAAGCCATGAATAGTTCTGAAAACTTTCTTTGCAGTTTTCCATTCTCAGAAATGATTAAAAGTTTCTGCTGAGTATCTCCAAGGACAATTTCTTCTCATCTTCGATGACAAGTTCTCACCTAAGTAATCAAGAAGTGCTGAATTCTGAGCAATGAATTATCGGCATAGATGCACATGTATCTCCTTACATTCTATGCTCTCTGTAAAGCTCTTATATTGACCATCAGATTGTTTGTTACTCCTGAGACCACAGAGAACAACCATCATTTAATTTATGGCCAAATAAATGGATCACATAAAGTAACTGAAGAGAGTATTCAATTTGGTTAATGTGAAAGTGAGAACATGGTATCAATAGCTAGCATGAATAGTTGCTTCGTTTAACCAACTTAATCCAAGATAACTAAGAAACCTAAGGAAAGTGGCCATTCTCTAGGAAAAAAATATACTTTACCAATTTAGAATTCAGTAGAGATACGAAATCTAAACAGAACAAAGTCAATGAAGGAACAGGAAGTAATAATGTTTTATGTAATACCACCATGCCACTCAAAATGAAAAGCAGCAAGATCACTTGTTTATTGGGTAGTTTCTGCCATTCTTTTAAGTATTAAATAAAACATTGCTACTTATCTAATTCAAGTGCATAGAAAAAGTAACATTTCCAAATGACTTTTATAAATCAAATAAAGTATTGATGCTAAAACTATCTGAAGATTACATACTGAATCCAGTACTGCTGAAAGATCCCAAACACACTTCAGTTGGAGACTTCTTTATATGATGTCTAAAACATGGCTCAGAAACTGCACAGTAATATAAAATAATGTGATAATCAAGGTCAGATTATATATGGAATTCATGTATATTTCAATATTTTAAAATCCATCAATATACTTCATTACATTTATAGCAATGGAGATCAAGAGCATTGAAGGGAAAATGAAAATTCCAATTGAGTTTTTTTTTCCTATGCAGGCACCAGGAATTAAACCCGGGTCTCCGACACGGCAGGCAAGAAATCTGCCGCTGTACCACAATTGCCCACTCTTAATTGAATTTTTAAAAAGCATTTTTTATTGAGAAATCTTCACCCACATACAGTCCAGAGGTACTGTGCAATCAATGTCTCACAATATCATCACACAGCTGTTTATTTATCACCATGATCATTTCTTAGAATATTTGCACCACTCTAGAAAAGAAATGAAAATGGTAAAACTCATATATCCTGTACCTCTTATCCTCCCTCTCATTGACCACCAGTATTTCAATCTACTCAATTATTTTTTAACCTTCACACCCCTATTACTTATTTTTCATCCTCATATTTTTACTCATTTGTCCGTACCCTGGATAAAAGGAGCATCAGAGACACGGTTTTCACAATCACACAGTCACATTGTAGAAGCCATGTCATTATACAATCATCTTCAAAAATCAAGCTTACTGGAACAAAGTTCACCAGATTCAGGTTCTTCCCTCTAGCCACTCCAATATACCGAACTCAGATTTGTAAATCAAATGGAATTTTGATACGAACACGTTCCACAGTTTGTTCCAAATACTAGAGAGTTTCCATATCTACCTACAATTGAAAACATGTAAAATAAAATATATAAAAAACATAGCATATTAATAAAATATGAAAATTGTCATAAGATGGTGGAAAAAGGAGTACTAGAATGCACACCTCCACCAAAGTCACCTAGAAAGCAGACAAATACTGTCTCAAGGATTTGCTATGGGACTCAGGAGGCAGGAGAGGACCATGCTACATACAAGTAGAGTTGGATGAAGAAATGGAGAAACTGCAGAGAGTGATTCAGTCAATAGCAGTGGCCCTTGCCTATCCCCCACACTAAAGGCCAGCAGTATTTGGTCATCCCAGTTCATGCCCTGCTGCCTGATTCCAGCTAGCAGAGTCAGGGAAGCCCTTTCTCCTTCAGTGAAGGTCACATGGTACAGTTTTGATAAAACTGTTGGCCTGTAAAATCGAACCTCTGCAGCCTTGGCCCTTTCTGGACAGGTCCTGCAACCTTGGCCTTTTCTGAACAGACACCCTAGACCAGTTTTCCCCCCCTACTCATATCAGAGGGGGCATATTCAAAATAATTTGTAGGGCTGTGGGTAGTAAAATGCTGAAGACCACCATATGCTGGGCAGGCTGGGAAAGTGCACTCTTGGTAAGAGACTTTTCTGATCCTCTTCCCACCACCCTTTGGAACTGATTTGCACCCCCTGTATGGGACCCTGGCCCTGATTTGGATGGGTAATATGGATGAAGCAAGTGGAAAGTTAGAGCTTTACCATGAATCCAAGCAACCACAAAATCTTAAACAAGAGAAGAAACTCAAACTTCAGAATAATCTCATCAAGATAATCAGATGCCTAGACCAGCAAAAAAATTCCAAGACATACTAAGAAACAAGAATATATGGCCCAGCCACAGGAACAAATTAAAAAGTTGGAGGAGATACAGAATTTGGAACAATTAATCAAAGATTTTCCATCAAATCTCCTATACCAATTCAAGGAGATGAAGTGCAATATGGCTAAAGAGATAAAATATGTTAGGGGGACACTGAGTGAGCATAAAGAAGAATATGAAAGCATGCAAAGAAAAGTATCAGATCTTATGGGAATGAAAATCACAATAGAGTAGATTAAAAATGCACTAGAGGCATACAACCGCAGATGTGAACAGGCAAAGGACAGATCATCACCCCAGAAGACAAGAAATCCAAATATGAACAGACAAAACAGCAGATAGAGAAAAGAATGGAAACATTCTGAGGGATCAAATCACAACAGGAAGCACAAAAACATACAGATCATGGGTGTCTCAGAAGAAGAAGAGAAGGGAGAAGGGGCAGAAAGAATAATCATGGAGATAATGGCTGAAAATTTCCTAACTCTTATGAAAGACAGAAGGATACAAGTTCAGGAAGTGCAGCATACTGCCAAAGGAATAAACTCTAATAGACCAACTCTGAAACATGTACTAATAAGATTGGAACTGCAAAAAATAAAGAGAGAATTCTGAATACAGCAAGAGAAAAGCGACTTGTCACTTATAAGGGAACCACAATAAAACTAACGGCCAGCTTCTCATCAGAGACCATGGAGGCAAAAAGGCAGTAGTATGACATATTTATGGTCCTGAAAGAGAAAAACTGCCATCCAAGGGTCCTATATCCAGCAAAAGAGTCCTTAATAAGTGAGGGGAAGATTTAAATATTCAGTTAAACAGAAGTTGAGAGAGTTTGTTAATAAGAATCAAGTCCTACAAGAAATACTTAAAAAGTTCTTCATGCTGAAAAGAAAAGACCAGAGAGAGAGGCTTGAAGGAGAGTATAAAAATGAAGATCATAATCAATGGTAACTGAAAGTATAAAAAGAGAGACAAACATGACAGAAATCTCATGTGCGGTGCTTGTGGTTGTGACACTGAACTTACTGCCATTTTGGGTTTTTGCACAGTTGGAAGAAAGATAAATGACAGAGGAGTCCCCTATTGAGGCAGCTGTATGTAAGGAGTACATATTCCTTACATTCTTCACAAGCTGGACAGATTGTCAAAATATATATGCACATGAAGACTGTGTGAGTGTGATTTTATCAGTGTGAGTAGGACTGTGTGAGCTTGTATCAGTGTGTGCCATAATGAGTGTGTATAAATGTGTATGTGTTTGTGGTAAGGGTGTCAAAGAGTGTGAGATTGTTATGCAAAGTGTATATGAGTATATACATGTATAATGCACTAAAAATGTGAGCTTATATGATTGTGTGAGTGTGTGTACACACATGTATTGTCATCAGAGTGCAAATTGGTAACTGTGTGTGTTTGCATATGAAATAGGGCTTGTCCAAAACTATGGCTGTAATCCCTGAGTAGGACATTGGGGGAATTAAAAAGTAGAAATGGATCAAATTTTGCACTTTTGTAGGAAAAACCAAAAGACTAATTTGGACTCAGATTTTAAGTTTCTTAATTATTTACAGAGACAAATAATTGGCATTATTGCTGATAAAGCAAATATGTGAGTGTTTGTAGAGGACTGAGGCAACCATTCAGTGCCTGTAAAGTGAGTAAGTAGAATTGGCTTAAGTGATAGTTGAGAAATGGTAGAATCTGCCTTTTGAAACATCTGACTTGCATGTTTTTATTTTGTAGGATTCATAAACATCTAACTTTTATTGTTATTGTTTTGTGTAGACTTCTGATCACTGCTGGAGGAGCAAATAGTGGGAAAGTACATTTCCCAACAAAATTGTGTGGACGAACCAGAATTAATTGCCATTGAGCTGTTCACATAACTTCCATGATTTCTAATGTAAAGTACTGACATCATACCATTCTTTTAACTTGTATCACTTTACATAAACTTTCTCAAGCAATGTTACTAATTTCATTACTCTGGTCATAACCTAAATGATGATGAAGCTGAATGGAATAAAATTTGGAAAGAGCTCTTCATTGTTTGGAAGGACTCCTCAGGGAAGCAGAGCCTCCAGTGGGATGCACCTACCTTGCTGCCAGTCCCTCTCATCCAGACCTCAGCATTACTTGTTCCATCCACGTGAGTCCCTGTCTGTCTCCAAGTCCCTTAGGAAAGAAAGAGCCCATCCCAAGCCCTCCAAATTCTCTTTGGAGACACTAAGAAGAAGCTGATAATTATTTTCTGGTAGCCAGCACCTAGGTGAAAGTTCTTTGGAAATATTCCCAGCACCCCAAGCCTGCAGTCTCATTGCTGCCACAGGTGACATGATAATTGCGGTGCTGTGGGGAGGTGAGGTCACAGAGCCACAAGCCCTTAACTCAAGGTCAGACTGCTCCACTCACACTTGCCTGGATCTCATGGCTGTCACACTGAGTCCCCTGTCCTAGCAGAGGAAAGGAGTAGGGTGAGTATTTTTCATATCAGTCTAACGAGACTCTGTAAAGAAAGAAGGCACATGAGGTGTCTTTGTAAGTGATCATATTGGAAAAGAAAAGGAATCTTCTGGGGTCACCTTGGAGACAGGAATCATTCCTCAGGCCTGGGCTGAGCTGGTTTACAGAGATGAGCATCCCAGACTTGACACCAGTCCCTGAAGGTTCCTAGTGGGATGTGGTGTCATCCTCAATAACAGTGATCCATGGTGTGTAATGCAAGTGATAAGAGAACTTGATTTTATAGGTGCCTAAAGGTGATGCTTCTGAAATGATTATATTGTTCTGCCAACCTTACAGGAATCAGAGACAAAATGTGGGGGATTACTAGAGAGGTGTATATAGCAAATTCATGCTTATAGTAAAATGTCAAGTGAATCTACAAGTATCATTTGATATGTGTAGAAACAGTTTATGTGAATGGCAACTGCTGAGATGGAAATGTTTTCTCTAACTCTGAGTCTATGAAGTGCTTTTTGAAGGCAGTAATTGTGCCTCTACCAAAAATGTGGTCACAGTGAGACTGTTTTCCCTCTTGAATTAGGGAAGCAGCATTTAAGGAAAATACAATTTTATAATTATGAGATTCAGACAGCTGCTATCATGTTCAAATGTATCTTGTGATCTTTTCACTGACTTAGAATATTCTAATATCAACCCAAAAATGTACCATTTAAATTTAAAAAATGCACAAGTTTCCATGCCATGTAGATGCCATTTTCCATAGGTGTCTTATATTATTCTCATCTCATTGCAAGTAGTTTTAAGTCGTGTTAATTAATGCATAAGTATATGAACTGCAAAGAGTAATGCTTTGGTTTTTAGTCTGCGCTGATTGGAACATATTAGAATGTCAGGCCCTGCAGTTTAGGGCATAATATGAGATTATTTAATGATTCCTAGGGTAGGCACTGTCATATCTTTGTTCCTGGCATAAAAGCATATGAATATTTCAGTTGCCATCCTAATATTGATCCAATCTTGCTCTCATTAAATCCACCTTGGTCATAAAGCCAGTTCCTTTAATATTATTCTGCAACCAGTCATCTTATTCTATTTATTAGGACTTCAAAAGCTTATTTTAAATATTATTGGCCTCTGGATTACATTTTTACATGACCAGAAATTTGTTACCACAAAAAAGGTAAAGTGTGATATCACAAGTGTAAACTCAAATTGCAAGTTGTAAGAACAAAACTCAAACCATATCAGGATTGCTGCAAGAACACAGCTAATGGTTTTGTTAGCATAGCACAAGGGTTAACTGCACACCCAGTTCAGGTCTCAGTCTGCCCCTAACCAGCATGTGAATGTAGACACATCTCCCTGTGCCTATGTTCTCCTTGTCCTCATAATAAAAGCCATACAAGTGCCCATCTCATAGATTGTGAAAAATGAAGAAGTTATTACATGTACAATCTTCACAGCAGTGATTCATTCATTAAAAAAACACTTTTACTGTTATACATTCAACTATAGGAAAACTCTTAGTAAAAGACAAATATAATGCAAACATTTTCTAGTGGGCACTAATGGTAAATGGAGAAGATTGGATTTCATTTGACATGTAGCCCACATCTATCCCTGTGCAGAATCTTCTGGCTCTAAAGACAGACATCAGTGCCTGGGAACTGTCAGAATGTCCTCCAGTGATTTGGCATCAGGCTTCGTCTTCTTATCCCAGATTTTAGTTGGAGTCCTGGGAAATTTCTGTCTTCTTTACCATTATCTCTTCCTTTACATTACTGGGTGCAGGCTAAGGTTCACAGATTTGATTATCAAGCACCTGATTTTAGGCAACATCTTGTTCATTCTCACTA
>PVIY010050073.1:0-16392 GCA_004026745.1 Myrmecophaga tridactyla
GCGAACTGAATAAACCTTGGGGACAACGTGCTTTGCAAAATAAGCCAAACAAAAGAACAAATAAGCTGAAGTCTCTCTCAGAAAAAATTAAAAAGAAAAAAGAATTCCAAATTGGGGAATTCCCTCAGAAGTTCACAGTAACCAAGTAATCTACTTTATAGGACAAATTATGAAAACAAAATGCAAAATATGACCTATTCTGCAACATCCTCATTGTACCTATCAACCACAATCCTAAGGCTTAAATAGAAAGAACCAAAGGTGTAATTAAAACTCAATGAGCTGAATTCATGGAAACCTTCAATCTACCATGGCCAAAAGCTTTACCTACAGTTTTACTACATCTAAGATCCACTTCTTCTGGAAAACATAAGCTATCCCCATTTAAAATTTTAACAGGAGACCTAAGAAAATAAATTCTGGAATTTTTGAGCCTTGCTTCATAAAAGGAAATATGCTAACCTGGTTGTCAAGAACTAATCAAAACCTTAAAGAAAAATGAAACCCTAGTCAAACTATCTTTTACAGCATGCTGAAAAAGATGTCCAAAACTGTAATCATCAGCCTGGTGACTTCGCATATAGGAAAAGACACCTCCAGATGTCTCTTAAAGATGCACTCCAAGCTTGCTGGATGGGACCCTGTCAGGTGCTTTAACTAACCCATGTGTAGCTTAAATTAGACGGCACTGATTGTTGGATTCATATTTCTCATTTAAAGAAACCTCCCAGCCCCGCCTGAAATCCATTCCTACTAGGGACCTAAAGCTTGAAATGGCCAAGGATGAGAAGCTGATGGTATCTAATGCAGACAGCTACCCCAAGGCCTGGGACCAGGCCTGTGTAATTAATACTTTATCAGTGATCTCAGAGTTAAGTTACCCAGAAGTAGACTACATCTGTTAGGATCCGCTAGCCCAGGAACCAGGACCAGACCTGATGCTCATCAGACTGAACGAACTCGGTGATGCTACTATACCCTATTAGCCTAGTAGCTCTCTTCTTCGCATTTCTATTCCTCCCCTCTCCCCACCTTCTTTGTACCCCAGTCCATATCTGTCTCTCCCGCAATGAATCCTACCCCTTGAAACTTCTCATTCTCACCCTCTTCTTTCCTGTTCCTTGCCATTCATCCTTTTATCCCAGCCATATTAAGGGCTGCTGACCTAGTGATCCTATCAAATTGCTGGGACCATGCTAACTTAGAGTCCACAGAAGGGCCTCAGTTATTAGCCACACTCACAGGCACTTATTTAACTGGCTAAATCTTAGATCTTGAGGAAATTAAATATGTAACATTTTGTAAACCCTGTAATCTGTTTTATTTTATAGTCGTTATGATGTCTCTTATTCACCGTCTCATCTCTAACAACCACCTCCTGAGTTATGCTAATCAGTAAAAGCTTTGCGCGTAAAGCTTCCTTACTTAGAAAAATTATTTCCGTAACGATAAGACTAAGCCTAGTTCTAACTAATGCCTAAGAGTCACCCCCTGACAACCTCCTTGTTGCTCAAATGTCCCCCACCCCCACCCCCCACTCATACACAAGCCAAACTGCAAACAAACTCACTACCTTCCCTCTGCTTTGGGGGACACGACTCCCAAGGATGAGCTTCCTCGGCGCTGAGGGATTAATACCAAATGTTGATTGGTGATGCTTTTGGAGAAAGATGTTGATCAAAAAGGAGAAATACTAAAAGAAATAAACCAAAATAGAGTTTCCATGGCTAAGAGATTTTAAATGGAGTCAAGAGATCATTCTAGAAGTTACTCTTATGCATGTCTCAGCCAGAGGTCACAAACTACCAAAGTATGCAACGCCTCAAGGAACAGTGTTCCTCAAAACCCCAAGGACAACTGAACCATAAACTAAATCACAAGATAAAAAACTCCATTAAGTATCTCACCTGAAGGACAACCAGAGTATCCCAAATATCCACCAACCACAAACAACTTGTGTAACCTTTTTCTTAAAAAACCCTTGCCTAAAAATGTCACGACAGACACAATCTGGGTTGCTACCTGAATCTGTGCTCCCCAAATTCCAATTCTAAGACCCTTAATAAATGCCATTGTTGTCTTGCAGCTTAGTTTGATATTTTTAAGTAGACAAATGCATACATTCCTCCTTTCCTGAAACTCTCAAGGGGTAAAGCCACCCTTATGAAAGGTACACTGAAAGTGCAACTGTCAATGTGAAGCAGGCAGAAGCTCCTTAAACACACGTATCAAGTAAACAGAACTATTAAAATTTAGGCAGATCTCTGCAACTAAAGTGTAGGTTGCAGCTAATTTGACAGGACGGTTGGAGAAGAAAAACCTTAAAACGTAAGACAAAAAAGGCTGTGTGCACAGATTCCGAAGCACTACGGAGATAGCACTTATCAGCAGTTCAGTCGCAACTCCCTACCCTGTAAAGCTTTCAAGTGAGAGAGACTTAAGGAACGCCGTGCGCTGGTGCCGTTCTCCCAGCTGCTGGTTTACAGAGTCAGGAGGACCATCACAGCGCCCCGGCCCCTGCAGCTTCCCAATAGCGCCCAGGTGGAAGCGCACGCGGTGGCGGCGGCCCAGCGGCCTTCCCCGCCCGTACGCACCGTCGGAGCCGCTCACCTTCGTCGCCTTCCTCTTCCCGAAGCCCCCAAGCACCAGGGCATGGGCTGGCGGCCCAGATGCCTCACCCGGGGGGCCTCCGCCTCGGGCCTCCGCCGCCACCGGGGCCTCCGCAGGACTCTCCTCTGGCGTCCCGTCACTATACGCTGCGCGACAGAGAAGGGGCCAGGCCCGAGGGTCAAGCCGTTCCGGACTCGGGCCTCCCAGGGGTCGGTCCTGCTCCAGAGGCGACCCGCCCCGCCCCCGGCCGGGTCTCACCTGCGTCGGCGGCCTCTAACTCCGTTCTCTGCCGCTTCTTTGGCGGCACGTCTGCGGTCCCCGGCCCCCAGCTGCTCACTCGCCGCCGCCGCCGCGGCCTCCGCCGCCGCTTCCCCGCCGCGGCCTCCGCGGCCTGCGCCGCCGCCTCGGGAGGCGGACTTTCCTGCCTCTGCTGCCGCTGCTGCCGCTCGCGGGCCCGACACTGCAGCCGCTCCAGCAGCGCACGGGCCCGGCCCACCGCCTCCGCCTCTGCGGACGCGGGCCCCGCCGCCTCGGGCCCCGCGTACCGGGCCACGTGAAAGAGCGCCATGGCCGGCCGGGTGCCGGGGACTCCGCACCGAGCCTGACGTCACGTGCGCGCCTGCGGGGAGCCGGCAGAGGCGCATGGTGCTGACGTCACGGGCGCGCCGGCGGCGAGGCTGTCGGGGCGGTGACGTCACGCGTGCGGCGTGGTCCCTGAGACTGCTCTTGGGTTGGCGGCGGCGGCATGGAGCGGAATCCCGGCACCCGGTCCGCGGGCCGGGCTCTGGGCCGCCTGCTGGAGGCGGTGCTGGCGAGCCGCGGCGAGGCCAACGCCGTGTTCGATATCCTGGCCGCGCTGCAGGTGCGTCGGGTTTGAGGCGGGCGCGGCGGGCGGGCGACCCGGACGGCCAGGAGTCGTGGGGTCTGGCGGCTCCGGTGTCTGGGCCCGCGATCGGGACGCATGCAGTCCTGTGCGGGGTCCACATTGGGGCTGCGGTTGCGGGGGTTCTGAGGCCTGGACTGGGCGGGGTGCCAGAGTGGGGGACCCCTCGGGTTCCGGCGAGCGGTTGCGGCTTCAGGTTCCGGACAAGGTGGAACAGTTCTAAAGTGCGGCTTGGGGATCAGAGAATCCCCCGGAGATTTGAGAGGCTGGGCTGTGGGATGTGTCCGGGAAGCTTGTGAGGGTGGGCCCAATGTGAGTGGCGCCTCAGTGGGCCCGGGGTAGGGTTCCTACCAGGCGCGGGTAGCTCCAGCGTCTAGCCGGGCGCCTTGTGACTGTCTCTCCCTGTAGTCCGAGGACCAGGAGGACGTCCAGGAAGCAGTGCGCACGTGCAGCCGTCTCTTCGGGGCCTTGCTGGAACGGGGAGAGCTGTTTGTGGGCCGGCTGCCCTCTGAGGAGCTGGTCATGTCAGGTACCCCAGACACTCTCGCGGGTAGGGGGTGACTTTGTCCACGAGGGGTGAGTGCCCCAAATTCCCTTTGTAGGGCCTGCAGGCTTGTGGGAAGGGGCTGGTTCTGTCATCCTCCGGTGAGGGAGTGGGGGGTAACACAGATACTTCCGTAACCAGGTTTGAGTATTGAAAAGGTTTGCCTTATTCCTTGCGTTTTGTACACTCGTATGATTTGATGCTGTTTAACACGGATGTTCCAATCCTTGAGAAATTTAGGTTTGGGGGTAAAAGGAGGGGATGAGATACCCTGTCTTTGGGGGCTTGCCTGGGGACAGTGCCAGGGCAGGAGCTGCTCTCCCTATTTGCAGCGCTGAGGCAGCCTCTGGGGAGAGTCAGGCCCAGTCAGCCTAGTGCCAGAGGTCTAGCCTGTCTCCAGGTTTGGGGGCCCTGCTGACTTGTTGTACTGATCCGGCTGATCCTGTAGATGGCACCAGCCACATTGGGGGTGCGGGATGAATGGTGGTTTGGGCCTGGGCTGGGCCCAGCCTGGCACGTGTGACCATAGTATTGCTGACCGCACTGCCCCATCTGCAGGGTCTCAGGGAGCCACACGCAAGTACAAGATGTGGATGAGGCACCGCTATCACAGCTGCTGCAACCGTCTGGGGGAGCTCCTGGCCCACCCCTCCTTTCAGGTCAAGGTGAGTCTTGGATCTTTGGGCCCATCCTGCATCCCACCCCCACACCGAAGCAGAAGCTTGGAACCCTGCAGAGTCCACAGAGGTGACACGACTTGCTCATGGCCACACGACTGGTGGAGTAAGGGTTTGCATCCATCTTCTCTCACTCACGCCCTGGCCCAGTCTTGGGGGCTCCGTGGCTGGACCGGCTCTTTGGGGCCTGGTCTGTGGGTGGGAGGAGGCTCCCTGGCTGACATGCACTCCTTCCTCCCAGGAGCTCGCCCTTGGAACGCTCATGAAATTTGTGCAACTGGAAGGAAAGCACCCCTTGGAGAAACCCAAGTGGGAGGGCCAGTACCTGTTCCCCCGAGAGGTCCTCAAGGTGAGGGGCTGGGCAAGAGCCGAGCCGCAAGCTGCTTGGGTCAGTCCCTGGCTGGCCTTTAACCGAGCAAATGGTTGTTGGACGGGATGGTTCTGCCTCAGTCAGGCCCCCTGTGTGGGGTCTCCTCAGGTAGTATCTTAGTGGTGGGGTGGGGTCTTCCTGCCCAGGGCTCTGACCGCGCTCCCAGATTGTCCTCTGAGCCCCAGCCCTGTTCTTCTCCCTGGGCTGGGGCCCATGCGGGGAGGGGAGAGTGCTCACCCTGCTGTGCCCTGTACCCAGCTGGTGGTAGAAGGCCTGCTCCCCCCCGGGGAGGACAGTGCCCTGCTGCTCTCCCAGTTCCGGGAGTTCCTGGAGTACGATGACATACGTTACCACACAATGCAAGCGGCTGTGGACACCATGGCTAGAGTTGCTGACGGGCACCCCGAGGTCAGTGGGCTGAATTTGATCTCCCGGTGTGGGGACTGGGCGGGGGGGGGGTAAACGAGGAGGGGTGCAGCCTCCCAGTGCTCAGGCCAGTCGTCCCCCTCAGGTGCCCCTCCCCTTCTGGAACAATGCTTTTGCACTGCTGTCTGCCGTGAGCCTGCCTCTCCAGGAGAGCCGCGCCTGCAATTTCTACGTGAAGCACGCAGGTGAGTGTCCAGGCTGCGCAGGGAACCTGGCCTGGGCCTAGCCCTGCAGGAGAGGCTGGGGACCACTACCACACCCCGTCAGCCCTGCTGGGGTCCAAGTGGTGATCCCCTCCCAGCCTCCATGCAGGCAGTAACCCTTCTCACCCCCTTTCACGCAGAGCCCTCGGACAAGTGGAAAGTGACCCATCTGAAGGTGAGCAGTTCTGGAGGGGCCAGCGGCCTCTGCCTGCCTGGACAAGATCTCTAGCCCAGGCTGAGTAGTGCTGGTTTGCAGGAGGGCTGCCACCTCCTGCCCCTGCCCAGAAAACTCCCGGGCAGGGGCCACAGTTGGAGTCGTCAGCAGGGCCCACAGGAAGACATGGGGGGGGGCCAGTGGCAGTCACCTGCGGTCCTGAGTGTCTGCAGGAGTGGCCCTGAGGGAACTGCTTCTCTCCTGGCTGTAAATCCACTGTGCCATCTTACCTGCTGCAGCCCCTGTAGGGTGGGGTCTTCTTGACTTCCTGAGGCAGGGAATGGGGCCTAGACTTCCAAAGTCAAATGTGGAATTCCTCCAGTTTTGAGGGACCGAGAAGCTCCTCCCTAAGCCTGGGAAGGAAGTGGGGGTGCCAGGTGCAGTGGAAGGGGTGCTGCTGCTGTCCCCCCACTGGGGCTTGGCTCCACCACCCCCTCACCAGCTCTGTGTGCCCTGGGTGCCAGGCGTGGGGTGGGGGCGGCCATGACACTGCCGCCTGTATATTGCAGGAGCACAGGAAGGCTTTCCAGGTCATGTGGCTCAGCTTCCTCCAGCGCCAGGTACAGCCCTGCAGGGGTGGGGCAGGGTGTGGGGGGCGGATGGCACCCTGACCTGCCTATGTCCCCCCCAGCTGCCACTCAGCCTCTACAAGAGGGTGCTCGTCATCATGCACGAGGCCATCCTCCCGCACCTGGCCCAGCCCACCCTCATGATCGACTTCCTCACCAGTGCCTACGACGTGGGTGAGCACACAGTGCTGGCGCTACTGCGGGGGTGTATCTGTCAGCAGATGGCCGCTGCTGGCAGTAACAAAGAGGCCTGGTGACGAAGCAGCTCACACGCACATTGCGGGGCAGGAGGCTCCCAACTCAGGAGTCCGTGCTGGCTGCACGTGCGGGTGCAGTTTCCTGGCTGGCACAGAGGGGAAGCGGGTGGGGGGCCTGAGGCCAGCTCTGACTTGGCTCTGGGGATGCCGGACTGTTGTCTCGGGGCTTGGAGCTTGGGCAGTGCTTCGAGCAAGGAAGGGAGGCCGGGGCCAGCAGCCCCCTTGTCCCAGGCCCAAGGGCTCATCTAGGTGATCCCCACCTGTCTGCCTTTACAGGGGGTGCCGTCAGCCTCCTGGCCCTGAATGGGCTTTTTATCCTCATCCATCAGCACAACCTGTGAGTGGGCCACGGAGGTGGACTTGGGGGCAGGAGGGGAGGGAGGAGCTGTGCCTGGAGGCAGGGTTCCCTGCGCCCTGCCTCATCGCATTTCCATGCCCTCCCACCCCGGCCCACGTCCAGGGAATACCCCGACTTCTACCGGAAGCTCTACAGCCTCCTGGACCCCTCCATCTTCCACGTCAAGTACCGCGCCCGCTTCTTCCACTTGGCAGACCTGTTCTTGTCGTCCTCGTGAGTGCCGGGCGCCCCAAGCCCTGGAGGGGTGCTGGCCTCAGCCCTGGCGGGCGTCCCTGGGCCACCGCAGCAGGGGTCAGGGGTGCGGGGTGTGGGCTCTGACACCCCTGCCCTGCCCAGGCACCTCCCCGCCTACCTGGTGGCCGCCTTTGCCAAGCGCCTGGCCTGCCTCGCCCTGACGGCGCCCCCCGAGGCCCTGCTGCTCGTCCTGCCCTTCATCTGCAACCTGCTGCGCAGACACCCGGCCTGCCGTGCCCTGGCACACCGCCCCCATGGCCCCGGTGCGCCCCTCCCCGCGCGGGCCGCTGTGCAGGGGCGTGGGGACCCGCCGGTGGGACAGGCACGGTGAGCATCCGGGTCTTGTTCCTAGAGCTGGACGCTGACCCCTACGACCCCGAAGAGGAAGACCCAGCCCAGAGCCGGGCCCTGGAGAGCTCCTTGTGGGAGCTGCAGGTGAGGGGCTCGGCCTGGCCCCCTTGTCCGCCTGTCCCTGCACACCCGCCCTCTAGGACTCTCCCCCTACCCTCGGTGCCACGCTCCCCACCTGCCCTTCTGGCCCCGAGGTCTCAAGGCGGGCCTGGCCCTGCCACAGCAGGTGTGGTCTCCGGGCGGTCACCGCGCCCAGGGAGTCTCTCTCCAGCCCTGAAAGAGCCACCTGCCCCCTTGTAGCGGGGAGCACTCCCCAGGGGGGTGGGTGTGAGGGTGCCGTGCTGACCGAGGTTGCCTGGCCTTGCAGACCCTCCAGCAGCACTATCACCCCGAGGTGGCCAGGGCGGCCAGTGCCATCAACCAGCAGCTGTCAGCCCCCGAGGCCAGCATCGCGCCCCTCCTGGAGCTCACAGCCTACGAGGTGAAGGCCGCGGGCAGGGGCTGTGGGGCTGGGCTGCGGGGCTGGGGGGCCGCTACCGCCGAGTGCCAACCTGAGGGCCCTGTACCACGCCCTACAGGTGTTCGAGAGGGATCTGAGGAAGGGGCCCGAGGTGGCACCCCTGGAGTTCATCCCCGCCCAGGGCCTGCTGGGTCAGCAGGAGGATGCCTGCGCTCAGTTCTTTACGCTCGGCTGATCTCCTCACCCCATTGGAAGGAGCGCCCCAGCTCGCCTGAGAGGGGGGCCCGAGCACCCCACACCCCCATACCGCCCATGCCACTGGGGGCTTCCGCCCTGGGCCCCGTCAGGCCTCGGGCCTGGACCCCTGGGAGAAATACTGTTGGGGGACTCCTGAAGTGCTACCACTGAGCGCATGTCCATAAATCCAACCGAACCTTGACTGGCCTCTGTTCTGGGTGGGTGCTGCAGACCAGGGGCTCTGGTCCCCAGCCAGGCCCCTGGGACCACGAATGGAGTGCACACTGGGAGCCCCCAGACTGTGACCCCAAGCCTCGGGTTTCCTCCTGGGAGGTCCCAGCCCCGACCACCTTTGGGAAGGTGGGGTGCAGTGTCCCTGTCCCAGTGGGTCCATCTCCCTCCCGCTTATCCAGAGGTGCTGGCTGCTCTGGGATCACCCATTCCACCCGACTGGGGTGCTGTCCCCAAGGTGCCACTGGCTGGTGCATGTTCCTGCTGTTGTGGAGGCCATGAGGGGCTCTATGCTTGCCCCTGCGCCCTTCCGGCGACCCGCTCTCCTGCAAGACCTGGGCAGAGCCACAGAGCTGGCTCCCGCAGGATGGTGTGCAGGGCCCTTGGCAGGGCTTGTGGAGCTGCCCCCATGGGGGCTCGGCTGGGGGCCACAGGGACCAGACCATTGTGTGGACCAAGAGCTAGAGACCAGGCACAGGGGGCAAGGCGTGTGGAGGGGCAGTCCAGCTGGGCCAGGATCAGGTGCCTTGGGAAAGGGGCATATGCTCAGGGCAGCTGGATGGGGAGGCCTCCCCTGCACCCGGGCACCTGGGGCCCTAGCTTCCTTCCTGGGTTCCCAATCTGAGTCTGGCCATGTCCCGGCAGTTAGCCAGCAGCACGGCCTTGGGCCCACCGTGGGGTTTGGCCACCTAGTTCCGGTCCCTTGCACTGCTTGTTGTGGCCACATGACTGTGTCCAAGCGAGGAGAGTGCCCCGGACTCTCAGCCCAGGAAGCTGTACCCCACTCCCGGGCCAGGACAGTCCCTTCAGGCCTCTGGTGCTGGGCAGGGGTGAGGGTGCCGGCCGTGCCCTGCTCACAGCTAAGGCTGAGGTTACCAGACAGCTGACCCCGCTGCTGCCTTGTCCCTGCCCAGAGGTCCATGGCACACTGGCCCTGGGCGGCCAAGGGCACCGGACCCAGATGGCCACATGTCAACGGCGGTTGCCCCCCAGGAGGCAAAGTGCAGGCGGCAGCACTCGCATGGGGGGGCAACTGACTCCTCACCATGGTCCCCCTAGTCTCGGCTAGGGTGGGTCTCCATTAGTTTACTGGAGTCCTTTAAAAGGGAGATTCTGAGAGAGCAGAACGACATAGCCACAAAAAGCAGAGTCCACCAGCCAGCGACCTTTGGAGATGAAGAAGGAAAACGCCTCCCGGGGAGCTTCATGAAACAGGAAGCCAGGAGAGAAAGCTAGCAGATGACGCCTTGCTCGCCACGTGCCCTTCCAGACGAGAGAAACCCTGACCGTGTTCACCATGTGCCTTTCCACTTGAGAGAGAAACCCTGAACTTCATCAGCCTTCTTGAACCAAGGTATCTGTCCCTGGGTGCCTTAGATTGGACATTTCTATAGACTTGCTTTAACTGGGACATTTTCTCAGCCTTAGAACTGTAAACTAACAACTTACTAGATTCCCCTTCTAAAAGCCATTCCACTTCTGGCATATTGCATTCTGGCTGCTAGCAAACTAGAACACAGGCCCACCCCAAGACACATACTAACCAAACTGTCAGGTGCTGAAGAGAATCTCTGTTTCTCTGAAAGCAGCACGAGAAAAGCAATCCACTACCACCAGGGAAAACACAAGAGACTGACTTTGGACTACTCAATAAGCACCATGGAAGCAAGAAGGCAGTGGTGTGATGCATTTAAGATCCTGAAGGAGAAAGGCTTCCAGCCAAGAATTCTTCATTCAGCCAAGCTGTCCTTCAAAATTGAAGGAGAGATTAAAATCTTCAAAGACAAAGATTGAGAGAACTAGTCCACAGGAGACCTACCCCACCAGAAATACGAAAGGCAGTCCTGTCTGCTGAAAAAAAAAAGGGGGGGAGGTCTGGAGGAGGGCACAAAGTTAAAGAATACAAGTAATGGTAATTGTTTTAGTTTGTTAAAGCTGCTGGAATGCCATATACCAGGAATGGAACAGCTTTGAAAAAGAGAATTTATTAAGTTGCAAGTTTACAGTTCTAAGGCCATGAAAATGTGCAAACTAAGGCACCAACAAGATATCACCTTCACTCACGAAAGGCTCATACGTCTGGAACAGCTCTTTCCTGGGAAGGCACGTGGCGATGTCGGCTAGCTGTCTCTCCTCAGTCCACAAGGCCTCCCTGGGGGCATTTCCTTCTGCATCTCTAAAGGTCTCTGGCTGTGTGGCTCTGTTGGCTCTTTCCAAAATGTTTCCCTTTTAAAGGGCTCCAGTAAGCAGTCCCACCTTGAACAGTCAGAGGCACACCTCCATGGAAACCATCTAATCAGAAGTCCTGCCCACAACTGGGTGGGTCACATCTCCATGGAAACAATACTGAGTGAGGATTAAAAAGAATGGCTTTTCTAGGGAACATGACAGTTTCAAACCCACATGGTAATGTAAAGGATAAAAAGAAAAGGAAGAGAATACAGATCTGAGAAATAAAAACTAAAGGAAAAGAAGGTAAAGAGCTGCTATTTTGACATGGAGTCAAGAGGCTGCTCTGGAAGCTGCTCTTATGCCAGCTTCAGTTAGAGACGCTGATTCCACGGTCTGCTAAACCCCAACCAGCATCCCTCCTGCTGATGCTTCAGAACACCCAGGGCTCGAGCTGAGACCCTGTGAAGGTTTCATGCACTAGGTTTGCCTTCCTGGAACCGGTAATTCCCAGAGGGTTCCTAGGCCAGATAAATCCTAAACCCAGAGGGACCAGCCTCTCCAGGATTGTGAATTAACCGCATCCTCCTGCCCTTTAGTGTGGACACCCCCTCTCTGCATGAGAGTCACAACAGGCGTTGCCCAAAGATCCGCATGGTCTGGGAGAGGGACGGGAGGAGAAGGAGGAGGTAGAAAAGGAACTGGGGTTTAGCCAACGCACGGCTGCTGCGTCGCTGTGCTAACAGCCGCCCGAGGGGAGCCCTGAGAGGTGGGATGCGGCCCCAACCCCCTGTGGGATCTGTTCTGGAGCTGCCGGTTGAAGTATGCTTTGAACATCATTGCTTTTTTTCTTTCTCTGCTTTATATACTATAAAAAGTATTTTTTAAAAAACCAATGGTTATGCAGTCCTGTGGCCCAGCATCCCCGCCGGCCTGTGCTGCCTGGCTGCTGCCTGGAGCGGCCTCGCTGTCCTGCAGCCCAGGCACCTGTGGGTCCCACATCCCCGACGCGCGGCCGCCTGCACTGAGCTGTCATCCAGCCTTGCCAAGCAGACCGCAGGGACCCGCAAGGACCCAGCCTCCCGCCTCTGCTCCTGCGCCGTGGCCTCCCCGCATGGGGCCCCCGCTCCTGCGTTTCCATGCCCGGCCTCCTGCGCTCAGCTCGGCCGGAGCCTTTGGGGTCCCCCGAGGTGCACCCACTCTCCTGAGATGCGACGGCACCATTGCGATGGGTGCTTCAAGCAGCTGGAGGGGCCTGAGATGCCGGGACGGCGGCCCACAGCCAGCCTCCCTGACCCCGCAGCCCTGCGCCTGCCCCCCTTTCCTCCACAAGGCCACCGGCCACAGCACGGGGACCCCTCGGCCACTTTGGCCTGTGCTCCGTGAGCCCCATCCCCCGAGGCCCTGTTCACCCCGCGGCACCGCCATGGCCGCCGGCTCTGCAGCCCCCACGATTACAGGGACCTCGACGTGGGATGTGGGGGTCCGTGGGGAGCCCCTCGGCCCCACAAGAAACCACTCTCCAGCGGAGGCCTGACAGCACCCGACCCTCAGGGGGCTTTGTCCTTGCAGCTGGGAGGCCCGGGCGGGGCAGTGGGTGCCGCCTCGGGGTGCCTCATCTGCGACACCCCACGCCCACCTCCGTGCCCTCCCCCACGCCCCGCCCGCCTCCTTCTGGGCCCTGGTTCTGCACACACAGAGTGGACTCTCGGGACAACCCCACATCCAGCATCCCCACGGCCCCTGCCTCCATGGGGGCTGCAGCACCCAGGCCGTGGGCGGGGGGCTCCAGGGCCAGGCGATAGGCGTGGGGGCTCCCCATAAGGGACCCAGCCCGCGACAGGGAGCAGCATGGGTGGGGGGCAGGGGCGCTGCTCGGGGGCCCCCACCACTCAAAGGGGCTGCGCTTGACCTGCAGGGTGGCGGGCAGAGGCGGTGGTCCTGCATGCAGGGCTGGGGGCCACTCCCTCACCCACATCCCCCCCTCCATGCAGCCCTTGTCACAAGTCCCCCCCTGCCCACCCAGCAGCTGGTTCCTGGAGCAGCCCCTGGGGGTCCCAGCGGTCTGGGTGCGGGGACGAACCGTTTCTCCTTCTCTGGGTGATGGGGGCAGCTGTGGGGACAGAAAGCTCCCCCCGCGAGCTCGGCTCCACCACAGCACCCCAGAGCTGAGTCCCAGAAGGAGGAGGGCGGGTGTGTGTCACGTCTGCGTGCCTGTATGTGCACGGGGGGGGCACGTGAGTGCACACGCACGTCTGCACGTCCGCATGCACGTGTGTACACGTGTGCACGTGCGAGTGCTCCCTCCTCCTCTAGGCACAGGAGGAGGGGTGTGGATTTGCGTTAATTCTTCCTTAAACACTTGGGTGAATGCTCCAGGGAGCACGTCTGGCCTGACGGTTTCTTTTCTGGGAGTTTTAATATTACGAACCCGATTTCCTTAACAGCTACAGGGAAATATAAAAGCGGTCTCTTTCCCGCTGCTGTGACGTGGCTTCTGCTCTTCGAGGCACGGGTGCAGCGTGGAAGACGTGAGGTGCCTGCACAGCCACCATCCTTCCACGTCGGCGGGCCCGGTGCTCTCCTCTGCCCCACTCCTGACGCGGGCATTTGCGTCTTCTCTCTTTTTCACCGTCAAGTCTTACGAGACGGCTGCCAACTGGATGGATCCTTCCGAACAGCAGCTCTTAGCTTGGCTGATTTTCTGCATGTTCTCTGGTTTCCGATTTCAGGAAGGTGGGGTCTGTGCTACATGCTCCCCTGCTTGCTCTGGGCTAGGGGGTGGAGCATGGGTTCTCGTCAAGGCAGTCCTGCATCCTGCATCCTGCATCCTCCGTCCGCCTGTCCTGTGTCCTCCGTCCACCTGTCCTCTCTGTCCTCTGTCCACTGTGTCCCCTCTGTCCTCCGTCCGCCTGTCCGCTGCCCTTGTCTGCAGCAATGTCTACACCATATTCCCAGGATGCTGGGCCGTCGGCGTGAATCTTCAGCCCTTTCTCCATTTCAGATGACTGTCCCTTCTCCTAGCTTTGGACAGCTTTCCTGTTCTACTTTTGGGGATTTTTAGATCCCAGTTATCCAGTGACGAAGCGGCTCCGTGCGTGCTCCGAGGAACTGGCCGCCCTTCTCCTGACACGGAGTGAGGCGCCTCACCCCTCCGCGGCCGCCTCAGGCCACCTCCCCGGCCGCGCGCCTCGGCTGTTGGCTTCTTCTGCCGTCTGCACCCTGCAGTTTCCTCGTCCGGGTTCTGTCGAATTTGCGCTGTAGCTTTATAGAGATGTTCTGAGCCTCATTTTGGTTGACTCTGTGACTGTTCTTTCTTCTCATTTTTTAGTTTGTCATTTAATTTGAGTTATTACTCAAAAAGTTTCATTTCGCGAGTTCTTTTAACGTGAGAAGCGCCTGCAGGAGGTTCCTCCTGCCCTCTGCACTGCTTTCCTCTTGCCCGAGAATTATCCCTCCCCCACGCCCTCCTTCCTCCGTCTCCTTCCTTCCCCTCCACCCCTCCCTTCCCTATCCCGGCTGGAGCCCTGGAAGAGCCCCCTGCGGTGAGCCTGCACCCTCCTGCACAGCCTGGTCTGCAGCCAGGAGTGGACTCCTGGCCACTTCTGCCCACCCCGAGCTGCAGCTGCAGGCAACGAGGGGAGCACAGCGGGGCCTGAGCAGGTCCATGGGGAGCCGGACCCCTGCAGGCCTGGGGGGCACAAACGTTTCCAGGGGGGCTGGCACGCAGAAGCCATCTGTTCAATTTTAAATTACCGTCGGGTGATTAAAAAAGCAAGAACAAAAAAAAAGAATAAAATAAAAGAGCAAGAACAGTAACAAACACTGCTTCTCCTTCATCCCCAGCAGTGACAGGAGTGACTCAGGCGCAGCGGGGGGCAGCTGTGGCCGCAGGAAGGCCTGGGGGCACTGGGGCCTCTGGGCATGGGGGCTCCCACCTACACCGTGCCCATTTGGTCCCGCCTCCCGGAGCTGCTTCACCCCCCCCCCAGCTGTCATCTCTTTTCACTTCTGCCCTGAGATCCCACCCCGCGTGCCCCCACCCCTCATGCCCCACTCAGGCGCCCACACTGACCCCACACAGCTCACGGGACCTCAGGTCACAGGACTAGCTGCTGGCCGCACCTGCCTCGGCTCCGAGGACCTGCCCCCGAGCATGAAGCTCTCTCCCTCCTGGAAGGCTTGGCTCTGCCAGTCAGGGGCCCCAGCCACCTTGTCCCAGGTCCGCCGGGCGTGCGGCCCCCGCCTGACCCCCGTGGACACCCCCCACTTACGCAGCGGCTGGACCTGCACTCTCGTACCCGCACCAGTCTGTGCGCCCCACAACTACACCCCGCCAGTTACAGCAGCAGGGGCCGCCGGGCCCAGTGTCCTTGCCCTACCCGTCCTCCAGTGCAGCTGACTTCAGTGACTGCATCTGGGGGGGCAGCTGGAGGGCCGCTAGGCCCCCGCCCTCCTCCCACGCGCCTCGGAACAAACTCCCAAAGTTTGGGGTGCCCGGAGCCCCGCGGTGGGCAGCAGTGCCAGCCCGAGCCCCCTCCCCACCCCGCTTGCAGCCTGGGCACCCTCCGAGCCCAGGGGTGGGGCCCCTGCACGGCCAGCACAGGGGTTCGGCTCTGCCCCCCAACGCCTGCCTCTGACAGATCCTCACAGCACCCGGGGCCTTTGGTCATGGTGGGGCTGGCACAGGGCGATTGGCCTTTTTCCACAAGAACAAACGCGTGCACATGAGAGGCGCCTTACAAACGAGAAAAGGGGGTCCAAGGCCAAAGGATGACTGCCTCTCAGTGCCTCCCTTTAAGGTCCATCAGAAAAGAAAAGCCAGAAACAGCACAAGGGGGGAGCGCCCCAGGCCCACCCAGGCCCCGCTTCTGCACCCCCGCGAGAGGAAGAGTCCCCCCGACCTGGCCCGGCCTGAGCCAGAACGTGGGGCTTCCCAGAGCCCGGTGCCCGGGGTGCAGGGTCCGCTGTCTCAGCTCGCCCACCTGCCGGCTACTGCCCCAGGGCCGAAGGCCTGAGCCAAGAGCTACTTGGGGTGAAAGGGCACAGGAGCCCCTACCAGGGAAGATCCAGGGTAACTGGCCGGGAAAAAAACCCCCAAGGCCCGTTTCACGGCTCTGCAGGGAACGCCCTCCGTGACGCTGGGGAAAGACCCAACACTGCCTCGGCCGAGACAACAATTCTGAAAAAACACAAGCTGAGCAAGGCGCAAAGGCCAGCTGTTTTATCGAAGCTGGTGACTTTTGTATTTCTGTGTTTCTTTGTTGGACTCACGGCCCAAATTTTTTAACTGAAGCTTGCTCAAAAATAAGTAATCACTTCATATAAATCAATATTCCTCATGTCCCAGAAATGAAGGAAATCAAACTTCTGATACTTCCAATGGAAAAATAGGTGTTCTAGTGTGCAAGCCGCCAAAACAGAACATACCAGAAACAGAAGGGCTTTTAAAAGGAGAAACTTAACAAGTTACAAGTCCACAGTTTTAAGGTTGTGAAAATGTCCCAACTACAGCAAGTCTATAGAAACATCCAATCTAAGGCATCCAGGGAAAGATACCTTGGCTCAAGAAGGCTAATGATGGGCAGGGTTCCTGTCT
>PVIY010050074.1:0-16386 GCA_004026745.1 Myrmecophaga tridactyla
CCTTTTGGCCATTTCTATTTCCTCTTCTGAGAAGTGTCTGTTCAAGTCTTTTTCCCATTTTGTAATTGGATTGGCTATCTTTTTGTTGTTGAGTTGAACAATCTCTTTATAAATTCTGGATACTAGACCTTTATCTGATATGTCGTTCCCAAATATTGTCTCCCATTGTGTAGGCTGTCTTTTTACTTTCTTGATGAATGATACTTTTCTTTACTGATTTTCCGTCCTATAAATAGTTCTTCAATCATACTGTATAGTGTTGCTATCTGTGTGAAACCTCAACAATCTCTCAACAATCTAGCAGAAACAGAATTGAATTCATCCTTAAGCCACCAGACCATCAAACTTAAATATGACTTATAGTTGTTTCTGCATATCCAAATGTCTGATGTGCAAGACAAAGTAGTACCACATTTAATAATATTATAGCCATTCTGTATACAACAGAGTACAATTCAGGAAAAAGTTTTCTGATAAAATATTTTCTAGAAGGAGCTTAACAACCAGGATTCATAGCTTCAGCAAATCTCAAAAATTGTTCATCTTTACCTACTGAAAATAGTTCACATTCTATAGCATGGGTTGTCATAAAAAGGCCTGAAGGTCAAATCCAGCCTGCTGCCTGTCTTGTAAATAAAGTTTTATTGGAAAACAGCCATGCTCATTTGCATATATTTCTACGGCAGCTTTATGCTACAACTGCAGAGTTGAGTAGTTGTGATAGAGATCTTGTGGCCCACAAAATCTAAAATATTTACTATCTGACCCTTTAGAGAAAAAGAATTTACCAACCCCTGGTCTATAGTAATATTGTCAATAAGCTTTTTCTTTAATTCTTAGCTTCCCTAGACTTACAACTGTAAAGAATTCTTTTCTTAAAGCCTTCTTGTAAAATCTTTTATTTTGTAGCTTGATAATTGAGGATAAAATGTGTTTTTGATATCTCGTTTTGCTCTAATGCTTTCTTCTACTCTCTTGTAGTTTACATTCTTTATTGTATCTAAATTGCAGATGCTTTATCAAGGATGTTGTTGTACAAGGTTTTGGAATTCTTCTCGCTTGTGAAATTCCGAAGTGGCAAAGCTGACATTCTGCTTTTAATTGACCCTGGCCAGATGTGAAAAATTCCCCAATAGGAGTTTTTCCTGTAAAACTCCAGGCATGAATGGAATTAAATGACAAAAAATTAATATAGTTCTTTAAGTTTCTTTTAGATTTTGTTGCTGGAGCATAATGTGGCAAAAGCAGATTCTTAGTAATTGCTTTTCTACGTAAACTTAATAGTTTTAAA
Organism: Myrmecophaga tridactyla; assembly: GCA_004026745.1. Lineage (NCBI taxonomy): Eukaryota > Metazoa > Chordata > Mammalia > Pilosa > Myrmecophagidae > Myrmecophaga > Myrmecophaga tridactyla. The sequence continues at coordinate 1,292 of PVIY010050074.1, forward strand.
AACCGTAATTATTGCAGCATTTTACCCTTCAATAATGAGTATGCAGTTATCATTCAAGTGATGATTGAATCAACTTAGCACGTGTACTGCTATTGAATACTGTCCCCCCAAAATTCACGTCTACCCAGAACCCATGAATGTGACCTTATTTGGCAATAGGGTCTTTGTAGATGTGATCAAGTTAAGATGAGATCAGACTAGATTATGGTGGACCCTAAATTCAATATGACTGGTGTCCTTATAGGAACAGAAAGGACACACACACACAGAACTATACTGGGAGAAGACAGCCATATGAAGACAGAGGCAGAGACGGGAGTTATTCTGCCACAGCCCAGGAACACCCAAATACCAAGGCCTCAGGCAAACTTTAGTACATCCCTAGGATTTAATTTAACAAGGTCTAAAATGCATCAATACTCTTACCCTTCTTTTGAATAACACCAGTACCTTTGAATGTTTTAAATCTCATCACCGCACTCCTGAGTTACATGTCATTGTTTCTGGTATTTTGATTCCCTGTTGATTTTATTTAACCAAATAATTAGACATTATTTTTAATGTTTTTGACAGGCAATGTTTCTTTAGATGCAATTCTATTTTTATGGTTGTCTTTGCTTACTGTTCCTTCTCACCTTTCATGCCCTCCTTTTGGGATAATTTGTCTTCTTTCTGAAGTATCTATTTTGAGAATTTCTTTGGAGAGTATCTGTTGGTGGAAAACTCTTGATTTTTTTCTGAAAATAGCTTGAATTCTCTCTTATTTTTAGATGATAGTTTTATAGAGTATATAATTCTAGGTATTTGTTTCACACAGCATTTTGAGCGTATTACTTATTTTCCAACTTCCATTATTACTGTTGAGAAATCTGCTGTCAGTCCAATTGTCACGTCTTTTAGACAATCTGTCTTCTTTCTAGTGTTCTGAGTTTAACTTTCTTGTCTTAAGGTGTGGATTCCTTTTTTTAATCCTCTTTGAAATCTGCTTGTATATGAGTCAGGGTCCAAGCAAGAAAACAGAAAACATGCTAGGTATTTCAAAGCAGAAAGAATTTTTATAAAGGAATTAGATAGGTATAATATATTTTATAAAGAAATAGGAAGGTTGAAATAGAAACAAAGAAGAGGTAGGAGGGAGAGCCTCATTCCCAGGATTGGTTGGCCATTGGGGCTGAATGGTTGGAGGAAGTGCTGCTGCTGGAGCTAAGGGCTTGGAGTCAGAAGTAAAAAAAAGGAAGAGAGCAAAAAACGAGAGAGGAAGAGCTCCAGTTATTACCCTTCTCCTACCTTAGGACCACTTATTAGTGCCTCTTATTAATGGAACCCAGGAGGTAGCCTTTTGCAGACCCCAAAACGCAGTATTACCTTCCAATGCATAGAAGGGTGGGTATGAAGCTGAAAGTTAGGTAAATAATTTGCAGTTTAGCTTCTTGAATTCAGGATTTGTCATTCTCATCAAACATGGAAAGTTCTCATGCATTTTCTCTTTGAATGTTCTCTCTCCCTCATTCTTTTATCTCATTTTGAAAGTTTGATTGGATGTATGTTATACCGTCTCAATCTTCCATGTCTGTTACTCTTTCTGGATATTTTCTGTGTCTTTTCTGTGTATAATTTCTTCAAATCTGTCTTTTTTTCATTACTTCTTACTTCAGGTGTGTCTAATCTGCTGTTTGACCAGTCTATTGATTTTCTAACTTCAATTATTTTAATTTTCATTTCTAGAAATTATATTTGGTTTTGTTTCAAATCTGACTTGTCATTTTTTAAAAACTTTCTCTTGTTCCTTAGTCATACTTTCAATTCTAAATATTGAATATGCTTATTCTATATTATGTATCTGATAATTCCAGTATTTGTAGGCTCTTCAGGTCTGATCCTTTTGTTTATCGTTTCTACTCACTCCTGCTCATAGAGATTTGTGTTTTTTTCTTTTTTTATTGTGAGTGCATGTTTGTTGGCACTCTGGTGGAAGTACTTGATGCCTAGGTTGAAGGTGAGTTCCTCCAGGGATGATTTGCATTTCTTTTTGCCAAGTATCTAGGGCCTTTGTGAACTTGGGGTCACTTAAACAACATCACTGATGTGAGGTTTTTTTTTCAGGTCACAATTTTGTGTTCAAGATTAGTAATATGATATCCAGTTGTGGTAGGCTGCTTCTGAAATGGCTCCTAATGTTCCCCCCCTCTTGGTATTCATGTCCTTGTGTAATCCCCTCTCTTTGTGTGTGGGCTGGACCTAGTAACTTGCTTCTAACAAACAGAATAAGGCAAAGTGATGGTATGCCATGGCTGTGATTAGGTTTGTCTCACTTCCTCTCTGCCTCCTATAGTTTGCTCCCTCTGATGAAGCAAGCTACTGTATTGTGAGGTGCCTACTGAAGATGCCCATAGGGCAAGGAATTGAGGGCAGCTTCTGGCCAACAGCCAGAGAGGAACTGAGACTCTTAGACCAACAGTCTGCCAGAAACTGAATCCTGCCAACACCAAGTGAGTTTGGAAGCAGACCTTTCACAGTGGACCCTTTAGATGATTGCAGCCCTAGCTAACGCCTCGGCTGCAGCCTATGAGAGACCCTGAGCCAGATGACCCCTCTAAGCTGCACCTAGATTCCTGACCCACAGAAACAGTAAGATAATAAATGTTGTTTTACGCCACTAAATTTGGGGGTAATTTGTTTTTAACTAATATACCAGTCAAGAGTGGCAGTAGTCCAACTCTGCTCTGTATAGGCTTAGCTGTGTCTGGATCACTATTTCCTGTTATGGTCATCATTTTTGAAGATGAATACTGGTACAATCCAGAAAGTACCCAAAGGAAGAATGTTAGGGTGATAAGAAGTCATCGTATGACGATCAGATAAATGAATTGGGTATATTCTCCCGGAAAAAATGATCCATGCTGGGTGGCTGCCGTGGCTCAGCAGGCAGAGCTCTGACCTGCCATGCTGGAGGTCTGGAGTTCAATCCCTGGTGCCTCCTGCCCATATGCAAATTAAAATAAGTAAATAAATAAATAAATGTTGCTGTTGTTTAAAAAAAAAAATGATCCATGCTGATTTTTCAATTTTTTTTTTAAAAGATGGTGGAAAAGAAAACTGAACTAGGTGCACTACGAATCACCAAGACTTATAGACGTAAAACCTACTAGTGTCCAATTTGTAATCAGAAAATTTCAGGGGGTACTTTTTTTCTCCTCCATTTAAAGCCCAAAGGCCAGGGGAGGCAAGTTTCTTTAAGGTCATGCTCTGGGAGTGGTTTGTTCTAGTCCACCCACTGAGGGTCCAGTTTCCCAGTCCCTAGGCTTTCTTTCCTGTTCATACTGGAGGTCCATTAAAACAGGAGCTCTGGACCACCTAAGATCAGCAGATGATATCAGGGCAGCCACCAGCTATAGAATTCATCAACCTCTCTGGAGTTATGCTTTCTTATCCTGGATTTTTCTTCCTTTTTTTTTTAACCTCTGAGGATTTTCCTTTCCGCTATCTCAGCTATGCATTTGAAAAGTATTTAAAATACTTTATCCAATATTTTAGGTATTTTGAACCAGTAGTTTTTTTTTTTTCAGAATGACTAATAGGCTCTGGAAATGCTGGAAATTGCTGAAAATGGAAGTCCCTATGGACTTGTTTTAAAGGGAAGAGTTCATGAAGATCTCTGAGGATATATCTGCAGAATCCCAGATATTCTCAGACCAAGGTTGCAAAAACAATGATTATACACTATAAATTTTACATTGCACAATTACACCAGGAAAGTGCTATTGATTACTTCTGTACCCTTGACCAGTTCTTTTTAAAGTTTAAATGCGCTGCCAATATTCATATTTTAAGAAATTACAAATCGACTCTTCTACCACTCTCCAGATGCCATACTGCTTCCCACTTTTTACTTTTACAATCTTCAACAAAACATGCTGCATGGAATACCAGTTATAGGTTAATGAATATTGCTAAGAAGAACAAGAAAAATGAAAGTTTACTGCATGTTAGGTGAGGAGTCAGTTGTTTATACTGGTACATACCGTCATTAAAAATAAATAGCTACTGAGTGGTATTTTTCCCTCGGAGAGTTAAATTAACTTCATAACTGAGGGTATGTGAGAGGATAAGATATGTTTCTAACTGAGCATTCTCCCCTTTCCCTCTCTCTCTAACTACCTAGAAATGAGCATTTTATCATTGGCCTCCCAGGTTCCCTCTCATCACCATCTAAGGAGAATCCCATGTTTGCTATCAGGTTTGAGATCTTTCACGATGCAGAATTGGGAGAATGCTCTGGACTTAGAAAGAGATGAACCTCAGAGGGGATGGGTAAGAGGAAAGGATTTAGCAAAAAACAAGTCAAGCCTGAGATTAAGATTGAGAGAAGGGAGAGATGAAGAAAATGCTACTCGCTGGGTGTCAGAGTTTGGGGGTTCAGTTAGTGAGAGCTACTATAGCAGTTGTGAGTGTGAGGGAATGGGGGAGGAGAGAAAAGCTGACTTTAGGACTGTTGCTGTCAGTTATGATTTGACTCCCCTTTCACGCTCTTTGTTGTTTTCACTTTTTTCTTTTCTATTGAGATGTCACTTCATGAACAGTGTAGTGCACAAACCCTATGAGTCAAACCAAATGATTTTTTACATTGACTACAGTTGTATAACCACCACCCAGTTCAAGATGCAGAACATACCAACCCCCTCATGTCTCCCTCATCCCCTCCCAGGCAAAATCCTCCCCTCCACTCTTCCAGTCTCCAGCATCACTGTAGATCAGTTTTTTTCCTTTGTTTTGCGTGTGTTACCATAAAACTTTATTTGTGGACACTGAATTTAGAGTTTCATATAATTTTCACATGTCACAAACTCTCCTACTTTAGACTTTTTTTTTTTTTTCTGAGCAGGACCCATTCTTAGCTATAGGGGGCAGGCACCTAAAAACAAGTGGGATCCAAATTTCTCCCACGGGCATAATTTGCCCCTGGATCCCTGGATTAGAGCAGAGCTTCTCACTTTAACATGCACACAAATTATTGGGGATCTTGTTAAGGTGAAGATTCTGATTCATTATTTTCAGGATGAGGCCTGAGAATCTGCATCTCTAACAAGTTCCTGGTTGATGCTGGTGCTGTGTGTGGACTGTACACACTCCAAGATCTTTCAGCTCAGCTAGTCTTTGAGCTTCTAACTGTTGCTTTCATTACCGCTTCAACTCTTCACCGAAGAAAGCACCATAGACTAGTTTTTTTTAACTTTTTTTTTAATTGTACAATATAACATATATACAAAGGAAAGAAATAGCAAAAAAGGGAGTTGGCCATGAATAGATCTGGTGAAGAGCAAAGCAAATGCAAAGGCCCTAAGGAAGGAGCAAAGAGAGTATTTGAGGAATGGCAATAGAGTCAGTGTGTTGTGGAGTGAGGAAGGGACGGTAGGATATGTTATGAGTTCAGAGACATAAGCAGGAGCCAGATCATATCAGGTTTTGTAAACCATGGTAAAGAGTTTATATTTTACTCTGTATGGAGGGAAGGCAATTTGGGGTGGGAAGGAAGGTCTGAGAAAGAGAATGATGTGGTATCCTTCACCCTTTTCAAAGATCACTCTAGCTGATGAAAGAAGACAACAAGGAGATCAGTGAGCATCAAAATCATCTTGAGACATCACTTGCCAGCCCCACACCTGGAGTTTTTGATTAATTAGATCTGGGGTGAGGACTGAGAATCTGCATTTCTAACAAGTTCCTAGGGACCATACTCTGAGAACCTCTGAGTTTGACTATTGCAACAGTCCATGTGAGAGGTGGCTAGGGCGGGGTGGCAGTGTTGGAGGAGGTGAGTAGTTAGATTTGGGATATATTTGGAGGAGTAAACTCAGTAAAACATGATGTTAAACATAGTGATCCTAGAAAATGTCCTTAATAGTTGGTGTTGTGGTTTTTGGGTTTTTTTTTTTTTTTGCTTTGTTTTTAAATTTAAGTGCCAGTGCAGTTTTGTTGTTAACACACAAGCTTTGGAACTGGATAGCCTGGAGTCACATTCCAATTCTACTATGTATCTGTTGTACAAGTGTGCAAATTACATCACTTCTTATTTGTAAAATGTTGATAATATGAGTATGAAGTTCTTGCAAGGAATAAATGAAATAGCTCATGTAAAACACTTAGCATGATATATGAATATTAATTTTAATTGGTTCAATTTGGGGCAAGAACACACTACTTCTATATGAAAATGAAGATTGTCCAAATAAAATAAATGAACAATACTTAAGAAAATTTTGCCTGATTTTTGAATATTTTCTGATAACTAAGAAAATTTGCAGAAAGCTAATTTTTTAAAAATTCAGTTTTTATTTTTACACAGAGCACAAATTGCATCAATGTTGACTCTGTTAGGTCTCTTAAAAAGGTAGTTTGCATCTTCTGTACTAATTCTGGACATTTTGTCCATTTGGATTTAATTGGTTTTAGTAAGAACTGCAAACTAGAATAGCAGCTATACTTGGAACTTAAAATTTCTTATCCATTTGTTTAACTATTAAAAATTGCTGAATTATCATCCATTCAGCTAAAAACCTACCAAAGGTCAAATGCAATGATACTGGCTTTCAATATATTTACAGGCCAAAGCAAATGATAGAAAAGTTTTAAAATGCTTTCAGAGCTCGGCAAAATTTTCGTAAAGGAATTTTTTCAGTCAGGAAACATGGTGCAAAAAAAATCTATTTTTCTTACCCTTTTAGAAAATGAAACTGCTCATTATGTAATAATACATAATTCTGACAAAATCTGCTGCATCTGATTAGTTATACAAAGAGCTAGCCATCAAAAGGCAATCATCTGTAGCAAAAGTATTTTATCTTTATAGATGCCCCCCAAAGCTTCATATTTCTTGAAGAATAGGCAAAGATTATTTTCCAGCAAAATAAAAATAATCCCCAACACAATATAGTGATCCAGGCTTGTTATTTTCTATTAGAGTGGTTAAGTGCATATGCATGTCAGAATCACCTGGGGTGTATCTTCAAACTACTGCTGGTCCAGTCCTCCACCTAGATGCCAGGCTGGAGTGTGGAGATATGTATGTTCAAATTCTCCCCAGTCGTCAATAAGACTTATCAGTAATCATGGGCTACCGTACGATCCTCTCATATTTTTCCTTCTAGCTACTCCAGAATATAGGAGGCTAGAGGGCTTAAATATTTTTTTTTTATCATCACAATCGACTTTTATTCCTTCTTTTTGTGAAAAATAACATATATACAAAAAAGCTATAAATTTCAAAACACAGCACCACAATTAGTTGTAGAATATATTTCAGACTTTGACATGGGTTACAATTTCACAATTTTAGGTTTTTACTTCTAGCTGCTCTAAAATATTGGAGACTAAAAGAGATATCAGTTTAATGATTCAGCATTCATATTCATCTGTTAAATCCTATCTTCTCTGTATAATTCCACCATCACCTTTGATCTTTCCATCCCTCTCTTTGGGGTTGTTTGGGCTATGGCAGTTCTAAATTTTTGATATTGGAAGGGTCTGTCACTAATATGGGGTAGAGAGATGGAACTATCTGATGTTCTGGAGTGGCTGGGCTAGGTTTCACGACTTAACTGAACCAGGGACCTAATCTGGAGGTTGTAGGTTTCTGGAACATTACTTGAGTGCATAGAACCCTTGTGGAATCTTATATATTGCCCTGGGTGTTCTTTAGGATTGGCTGGAATGGTCCTGGTTGGGGGTGGGCAGGTTATGAAAGGTAGCAAGGTCTACCTGAAGCTTGTGTAAGAGTAACCCCCAGAGTAGCCTCTCGGCTCTATTTGAACTGTCTCTGCCACTGATACTTTATTAATTACACTTCTTTCCCCCCTTTTGGTCAGGATGGAATTGTTGATCCCATGGTGCCAGGTCTGGATTCATCCCTGGGAGTCCTCTCCCACGTCGCCAGGGAGACTTTCACTCCTGGATGTCATATCCTATGCAGGGGTTAGGGCAATGATTTCACTTGCAGAGTTGGGCTTAGACTTAGGCCACATCTGAGCAACAACAGAGGTCCTCCAGAAGTAACTCTTAGGCATGCCTATAGGTAGTCTAAGCTTATATGCTACCTACATAAGCTTCATAAGAGCAATCCTCATGATGGAGGGCACGAACTAATGATTTGGGTATCCCTAAAGTTTGACATGGTATCAGGGATTCCCTGATGGTAAGGTTTAATAGTTTCATATTCTTTCTCCCCTCCCTCAGGGGACTTTACCAATACTTTTTTTTTCTCTCATGCAAAAGCATTTTTAAAATTTGTACATTGTGCATTTCACTATTATTATACACTCCAGGCATTCTGGATTATACCATCTCGATCTTTAACATCTATCTTACCAATACTTTTTGAACATCTGCTTAATATACTCTCGGATGTTTCCAGACATTACAATAATCTATACAGGATTAAAGGACCTCTTTCTTATTCTGTGCTCCCTGTGTTTCAGTTGTTCAAATGAGCTATACAGATAGGTTGAATTAGATTATGCACCACAGAAAATTTCAGTTCTAGACCAAATAAACCTGTCTTCCATTGGTCTAAAAGAGTATATGTGGTTCTAAAATATAGACACTGTCTTCCTTACCCCTATGTTCTGAATTACTTTAACCCCAATCTGTCATCTTTGTTCTTGTCTCTAAATATGAAGATTATATATATAAAACAGCCTCTAAAAATCCAGAAATAATAATCACTGCTTTGAACTTAATGTGTCTGCTCTAAAAGCTTACAATCTAGGCCCCTGTTTTCTTATAAGCATTTTCTAAAGGTGACCATGCCATTGTTCTTCTTTTGTTTCTGGCTTATTTTGTCTCACCAAATATCCCACATGTTCATTCACATCTTGCATGCCTCATGACATTGTTCCTTTTTGTAGCAGCACAACCTTCGTTCATAAGTATACACCATCGTTCACCAATCTACTTCTCCATCAGTGCATCCTTCAGCAACCTGCATTCATCAGGCATCATGTAGAGGGCCCAAAGTCCATAGTCCATCAACATTTGCAATTTTAAATAATTTCATTGTTCCCAGTGCACCCTCTTTTGTAACTGCAACTATGGACCATCATCATTATCTCCTACGTGAGACGGTCTAGACTAGAATGAGAGAATAGTGTGAATCTGAGCCAAAGTTGGGGAAACTAAGCACAAAAATCAAATATTTAATTTCTTGAGCTTGATAACTATTCTTACTATGGTTGCATAAGTGAATATCCTTGTACTTAGGAAATGTATATGGAAGCATTGAGTTTTTTTTTTTTTTTTACATGGGCAGGCACCAGGAATTGAACCTGGGTCCTCTGGCATGGCAGGCAAGCATTCTTGTCTGCTGAGCATTGAGTTTTTAAGGAGCATGATGTATGCAAACTACTTTATTTAGATGTTTGTTAAATGTTTAAAAGATGATAAATAGATAGATAGATAAAGATAGAATGATACACCAAATGTTGCATAGATAGAATGATGCATCAAATGTGACAAAATGTTAAAGGTTGGTAAATCTGGGTATCTGAATAGGGGAGTTCTCTATATTGTTTTTGGATTATTTTTGCAACTTTCCTGTAAGTTTCAAACTATTTCAAAGTAAAAGTTAAAAAAAATAAGTATTTATTAGGCATCTACTTGGTGCCAGGCATTTTCTTTTAGGCACCTGGGATATATCAGTGACTAAAACAAAGACCCCTACCTGCGTTAATCAATATAAATGTCTCCCAGAATGTTAATGATGTAAAGAATCATGTTCTCTTTTACTCACCTGTAGGTTTTGTTTTCATTTTTTATTACAACACTTACAACATATTATTGCAATGATGTGTTTACGTGTCTGTCTACCTTTCCTGGATGTGGGATTTTGGATGGCAGAGATGTCATATCTTATATTCTCATACATGGCTGACATTCAATAAATGGCGATATAATAAAATACATGAATGAGTAAATGAAACTGGACTGCTAAAGATGCTGTTGAGCTCTAATGGCTTAGAGAGACTGTACTTATCTTGGTCTTAGAGGAAAATTGTTTTTATATTTAAAAATAGATAACACAAAAAAACCTGCACTAAAGGAATATTAAATAAGAATCAGTGCTTCTCTCCATTCTCTACCAACAACACCATAGGCAAGACCACCATTATTTTTCTCTGGAGTTAAAAAACTATTTCCAAATGCATCTCTGCACCTCCTCCAGCTGATCTCCTTTCCTTCAGTCTGTTCTCCACAATGGAGCTAGTAAACTTTCTAAAATACACCTGTGACCATGTCATTGCCCTCTTTAACATTTTTCCATGGTTTTGTGTATCAGTCAGTTTCTACTGTATAACAAACAAGTCCCCAAATCTCAGTGGTTTACAAAAATAAATTTGTGCTTTTAGATCTCCTGGTTGACTTGCCAAGGCCGGGTTGGACTGAGCAGTTGGATTTAGGCTTGCAGTTGGGTTTAAATCTGTTCCATGAATCTTCATTTTAGACCCTAGGCTGAAGGAGAAGCAGCTACTTAAAGAATATCCTTTTCACAGAAGATCACAAGGGCGCAAGAGGGCAAGCCAAACCCTGCAAGCTTATTCATAGCATCTGCCGTTGTTCTCTGTTAACATTCCATTGGCCAAAGCAAGTCACAGTGCTAAAGCCAAGATCAAGCGGCGAGGAAGTACATTCTGCGCACCATGAAGCCATGGCAAAGGCAGGGAATGATCATTGTGTAACATGAAGAGAATGAAAAATTGGGACCTCTTCCCTCTCCATCTCTAACTTCCTACCCCCACCCCTTCTCACACCTGGGTATCTACCTGTCCTTGTCACTAGAGTCAGTGTCCCTTCCTGCAGGACTGAATTAGGTGTTCCTTCTCTGCATTGCCAAAGCTGCAGCATTTGATTTCAACTCAGCCTTTATCACAAGGTCTTGTTTTTTTTGTTTTTTTTTTATTTGACTGTCTTTCCTGCTAAACTTTGACCTTCATGAGGTCAGAGACTGTAACTTGATTTCATTGTTCTGTCCCTAGTACCTAATATAATCTCTTGCATACAGAATGTACTCAATTTGATTTTTATCTAGTGAATACATTAACAAGAAAAAACACTGAATGCAATTTGGTTCCAGGAGCTGCTCAAAGTAATTCATGTGGAAAAATCTAGTATATAGTCATGTTCACAAGACTCATGGCAGTGAGATATGTGCACAACCTTTGCATTTTACAAAGTCCTCTCTGCTCTCTGCTGTTTAATTTTCATTATACAAATCTCCCTTTTGTTAGACTTTTGTCATCCACACACTACATTGCAAGACAGCCTACAGGTGACTCTGGAAGTTTGAAGACAGAGTTTACCTGGTCGCTAGACTAAAAAGAACTGTGCTGATAATGTTTGCAACAATTCAAAGGATGCAGCCCAAGTACTGACCAGCTCTTATGGCTGATTGTACAAAGGTGCCTCCCCAGGAGGCAGTGGTAGGCTCTGCCCTTGTAAGGTAGTGAACCCTGTTGCTTGTTTATAGCCAGAAGACTGGTTCTTAATCCATACCTTTCTGAGTGAAGAGACCCAGATGTTACATGCTAATTTTCTTTTTTAGAGTGTGTCAATTTATACAATTTTGACTTGAGGGCTGGGAGAGTTGATCAGTCACACCTGACTAGCTGTTCTGCATAAAGATATAAGCAATAATGTTTTGTCTCTGGAATTTCAGGAAGAAAATTTCATTAAAGACAGAGGCCATTCCTAGTCCTCAATAAAAGGCAGACAAAAAAGCTGATTAAGGATTTGAAAGTGATTGGCTGGTGGGTGATGTGGAGTGGGAGGGCGTGTGGGGGGGGTGGAGAGAGGATGGGAAAAGTAATGGAAAAGACTCCACATCTTCCAGGGTCCTAGCATATGGATTTGTTTACTTCGAGAGGTAATTGCCAGCTGAGCCCCATGTTCTTGCAGCTCATTTCGAATTCGATAGAGAAATTATTCCTTTTTCTGATGATGAGAAATCTGATCTAAGTTATATAGGCTTAGAAATATCTATGCTAGTAATTTGCTAAATTTAATAATATAGGATTTCACAGTTAGATTCTGATTTAAGAAAAAAAACCACCTTGCTTTATTTAGAGAATTAGTCTTTTATTAGTCAAAACGGATTTGCTTCTGAGGTCTAAACAATTTGGACTCATTTCAGGCAAATGTTCTCCAGGAGCTGGGTTCTTAAATTGAAAGAGAAACATAAGCCAGCATAATAACATATTTAATGAACTGCACGAATGCCCATCCTGGCCAAGCATTAAAACAAAAATCATTCCTGAAGGTGCCAAATAGCTTCCATTTCTCCCAAAGGCCCAAATCATCCTAGGTTACAGTATATAGGCTTGTGCAAGTATTTGTTTTCCAAAATTCTTCTTATATAAAGCCTGATCCCTTTTAAAATTTAGCCTGATATTCCTGGTTAACTTAAGGGCATGACTGGCAACACTGCATCGATTGTTTCTCAAATGAGATCAATAATCCCTTTGAAGAGGGGTGGAGAGAGAAGGCGAGCGAGTCAGTGGGCAGATCATTATGAAAAGACTTTGAGAATGACATTTTAAACACCTGAGCAGAGCTGTGGAGCACTCTAGATTGCACGATTAGCCTCTCCTAAAATGTATAACATCAGTTGTGACCCTTCATCTCCCAGTTATTTCAGAAGTTGCCATAAAATTCTCAGCATAGCTGCTTGGACTTAATAATGCACAGAAGAACCTCCCCTCTGCCCCTTTGTTCACCCACAGGACAGTGAACCTTTTAAAGTCCTATGGCCAGAGAGAGGAGTCCCAGGAGTGCAGGGTCTGGGTGGGGAGTGGAGACAGAGGGCTGTATCAGGCTCTGGAGTACTAAAGGATGATGAACTGTTAAGGAGAAGGAATGGCTTTTTTTTTTTTTTTTTTTTGCATGGGCAGGCACCAGGAATCGAACCTGGGTCTCCGGCATGGCAGATGAGAACTCTGCCTGCTGAGCCACCGTGGCCCACCCAGAAATGTCTTTTTAACACACACATTTCCATAGTTCCAGGGAGCTGCCCTGGAAAGAGACTTTTAAGCTGTGTAAATGGATTTCAGCCAGTGTGACTGTTCAATAATTGTCAGGTTCTTTGGTTAATATAGGTAAATACTGAATGACCAGAGATAAGTGAGAGTTATCTCCTCCCCCACCAGGCCAAATTCTGCCAAACATATAAGTACATAGAGCAAACCATCACGAAGCAGGCAACCTGTTCCTCTAAGTTCAGTGAGATTCTTACTCTCACTTCCGTAGGCATTTCAACAAGCACCTGGCTCCAGAGGTTTAGTTCAAGGTGGGTTCTGCAATATTCTGAAGACAGGTAAGCAAACATTTTAGTCAGAACAGCCCCACGGTCTGTGATGGGAGCAGAGCATGAGATCAAATAGAATGCTGTACCTAGAAGTTAGGCTGCTGGGTGTGCTAGGGTCTTTGCTTCTCATTTATGCGAGGGCCGTGAGGCCATGCAGCCTCTCTAGCCATTACATATCTTCAACACCACTCATTTCACCAATGAGAAATTATTTCTAATACTCCTTAAGTTAATTTAAAAACTCCAGGACAGATTTCGATGGCTTATGTTTCAATAGCTACCCTGGAATGTGGGTTACTGGTTAGAGCACTTCAATGTAAACTAACTGCCCCTAGTTTGTAGATTAAAGTACATTTTCACTCACTCATAGATTTAGCAACTTCTGTCTCTTCCTTGCCCTACCAATCCCCATTATAAACATAATTCAGGGAAATAAAAAAAAAATCAATCAAATTCTTGTCACTCAGGTAAAGCAGTGTGCAGGTTATTATGCTATTGTTTCTCAATTCCAAACTCTTTTTTTAATGAACTTTTTTATTAATTAAAAAACTTAACAAAAGAAGATTAAAATATCATTCCATTCTACATATACAATCAGTAATTCTTAATGTTATCACATAGTTGCATATTCATCATTTCTTAGAACATTTGCATCGATTTAGAAAAAGAAATAAAAAGACATCAGAAAAAGGAATAAAACGATAATAAAGAAAAAAAGATTATACCTACCATACCCCTTACCCCTTGCTTTCATTTATCACTAGCATTTCAAACTAAATTTATTTTAACATTTGTTCCCCCTATCATTTATTTTTATTCCATATGTTCTACTCTTTTGTTGATATAGTAGCTGAAAGGAGCATCAGACACAAGGTTTTCACATTCACAGAGTCTCATTGTGAAACCTATATCATTGTTCAATCATCATCAAGAAACATGGCTACTGGAACACATCTCTACATTTTCAGGCAGTTCCCTCCAGCCTCTCTGCTACATCTTGAACAACAAGGTGATATCTACTTAATGCATAAGAATAATCTCCAGGATAACCTCTCGACTCTGGAATCTCTCAGCCATTGTCAATTCCAAACTCTTTTTTGTGATGCTGGAGCTGGGACTTTGCAAATCAGATTTCTACCTTGCCAGCTATTCCTTTTAGCTTCTGCCCATAGGGGCACTAGAAAGAGACGGCAAGGCTGTGGGAAGGAGAAGGGACTGTCCTTCCTGTCTGCTTCCTGTGTCTGCCAGCATCAGCCTATCAGCTGCACTTCATTTTGGCAGCCGCAGTTTGTCCCAAGCATATCTTTACGCTCTCCTCAGAGGCCTGATTCCCAGCTCCACCAGACCCTCCTCTCAGCTTCGGAGGCACCAGCCAAGCAGTTCCCCATCCTCAGAGGTCTGGGTCCCATCTCCATGGGATCCCTTTTTTGAGCTTTTAGGTTCTGACAGTGCTAATTCCCTTTGTTTCTCAAGCCCCGGGTTGGGAGCTGCTTTCTGAATTTTCTCTCTTTGTGTTACCTGGATGTTCTCGTCTTGCTTTTTCAGCATCCACCCCCCAACACCTGCTTTAGTAAGTCCCTACATCAGGTTGTCTCTACTAAAATACTGCTATGGTTTCTGTTTTCCAGACTGGATCCTGAACGATACAATTAGGGTCTAAAAATAGGAATAGAAACAAAAAAAAATTCTAGGAACTTTAAAAACAGAAATTCAAACCAAAAATTTGGTTTGCAAAGAAAGGATTAGT